>JAJJWW010004751.1:0-20729 GCA_023531295.1 Papaver armeniacum
GAGAGGATGTTTATATTATGACCTCAAGTGATAACCGCAAGTGCACGGCTGCCTATCGGAGACGTGGCAAATACGGCCGAACCACAGAGACTTGTGGTGCCGTATGATTCTAAGGCTTGCTCTAGTGAAGGTAACACACTTATAATTTGTGCCGTCTACGGCCGAGTTATAGGAAGTGACTCTAAACTAAGGTATAAAACGGTGAGATAAAATGATGCTAGGGTTATCAATTCCCACCACTAACTCCTATTGTATGCTCAACTAGATTGAGTTCTTCTTGTCTTGTGGACCGAGCAGGGCAGGTGTCAATTCCACCACCTATCTCTCCTCGTAATGCTTCAAAGAACTGACAAAGTGCTAACCCGCAGCACTAGTTGTCTAATTAAGTACAACTAGTCAAGGGAATCAAGATTTGGGTCTAAGGGTTGAGTTAAAAGACACTCAAAGCAAAGCTTATAACCTAACTACAATGGATACAAGGCATCCATTGTGAGAGAAAAGCCTTGGGTACTTGAATTGAAGATTATCTTATAAATTAAGCTTCCTCAAGAATAATTCAAACAAGTTGAAATCATACATGGAATTAGGGTTTCAATGAAACCCTAGCAAACTAAGTTAAGACATCAAAATAGACAATTAAACTACAAATTAAACCTAAATTGACGCACTGCTAGCCCAGGCATCCGTTTTTCAACACATCTCAACCCTATTTATACATGCAAGAACACGAACCCTAATTCTCTTCCAAAACAAATTAAAAATAAAATACTCACCCATACTCGCACGCCTCTCTTCTCGCTTGTGCGCTGGCTCCGAGTACTCCCTCCATTGATTGATTGAACGAGCCTTAACCCTAGTTCTTTTTATCGGACATAGCTTCTAGTGTAAGAAGCTATGAGTGAGATAAAGAGAAGCTAGGGGGAGGTGGTGATACTTCCGATGTAAGCTAATGAGATGGAGTGGTGGTGATGGGGATCTCTGAACGGTAAGGAGGAGAAGGAGAAGAGATGGGTCTCCGCAGTTTTCTCCGAGTTGTTGGGAGAAAGAAGAAAGAGAAGAAGAAAACCGAGAATAGGTTTGGCTGGGGTATAGTGGTGCTGGTGGTTTTGGTGTGAAGGGCATAGCAAGAATGATGGGAAGAGCAGAGCCGGCGTTGGATGTAGAGAGGAGGATCTACACAAAATTAATTAATACAATGTTGTAGGGCTTGTAGCCCATGGATGTGCGGCCCAATATATTGTCTAGGGTCTTCTTCCTACTTGTATATAAAGGTATATATGGATGTAACACAGTTGATTCTAATCTAATAGAAACTTTCTCTGCCTCTTTATTTCCTCTATATTTCCACCGCAAAACGTTATCACCACGAGCTCTAACCCTGCGGCAATGGATTTTGATTTGTTTTCTTTTGGGTTGCTACCAAATACACTGCGTTGGAATCAATGGATCGTCATCGTCAAATAAGCTAAGTTGGAT
Source organism: Papaver armeniacum (assembly GCA_023531295.1). NCBI lineage: Eukaryota > Viridiplantae > Streptophyta > Magnoliopsida > Ranunculales > Papaveraceae > Papaver > Papaver armeniacum. The sequence goes on from JAJJWW010004751.1 coordinate 1,477, forward strand.
TTTTTTTTTCTTCCCATTTTTTGGTTTTTGGCACAGAGATTGTTTTGGTTTAATTAATCTGCTTGTAGGCGAAAATTGATTTGATTATGAATTAGGAATTATTTTGGTTATGGTTATTATTTTCGTACTGTGTATATACTAATCAATTAGGGATGATTTTGATTCATCTAATCTGGAATTATTTTTATTGTTGTTATTGTTTTATCTTTATTTCATTTCCGTACTGTGTATGCTCTAATGGGGACTCATTTCGTTCCATGTTCATACTGCGTATACACTAACAGGGTAGCTTTCCATGTTCATACTGCGTATACACTAACAGGGTAGCTTGCGGATCAGATCGACGGAAATGGAAAATCTGGGGAAGAAACGATTTCTGTAACGGCTGTTCAAGGAGAAGACCTACCCGACCTGCGACCCGATCCGGTCAACCCAGTTCTGGTCCGTTCCGACCCGTTCGTTCCTGTTTCCGTTCCGTTCCGTTCAGTGCTTGACTGGTTTTGGGACGTGTGTGGCTAAAGCTGTTTCGGTTATGTCCATGTACATGGGGAACCAAAGCCCAAAGGTACGTAACTATAAAATAAACATGGATTCCTACATTGAGTGCTTGCTAGGCTTATTTATTCGTTTGTAGAACATGCCTAGTTTTGTTTATTTTTGTCTTAAAATAAGTCAACAGCATATAAACGGTCAATTTAAATTATTTTTATTGATCTCAATCATTAAGAATTTTGGTCTTAATGTTATTTGTTCTCTTGAATATGATATTGGATATAGTTGAATGGTGTATTTTGTTTAATTGGTTGTACCAACTCAATTCCAATGTATTCATTTGGGGCTTAGAAGTACTTGAGCACCACTATTGGATACTTGATATTTTCCCAAATTTTTTGAATGTTCCATGGAATGTATCCACTTACTCGACTATTAATCATCAATAGTTTCAAAACATACGTTCAAATAAAATCACATGTATTCCAATTTTTGTGGAAGAACTCACAAAAGATGATATGAGTCATAAAATTTTCATTTCTCTACTTCATCCATAATACTAACGAACCGGTATATGTTGAAGTATGACAACAAGAGAATTATCTTTAGTAATATATTCAACCTAAAGTAAGTGGTTGACATGTGTAATGAGATTCTCTTGGCTTATTGAGATAAAGAAATTTCTCAAATTAAGCTAAATGTAGCAAAATTGAAAATGGAAAGAACCCCAAAATAATGAGGGTTAGACGATCGACTCATATAAAGCATGTGAAAAGGGACATATATATCATGAAAGAAAAAAAAATTTATTCATTTTTTTTTTCCAAAGAGTAATGACACCAAAGTATTGGTATCAATTGAACATGAGATCGGCTAAAATGTAACTCTAGCTCTCATCATAAATAAAAGAGTTGGAAACGCACTCCGGTCATAGGTGTTGGTATATACAATATAATGTGTTTGTGTATCATAGTAACAACCAATTTTCACATCAACTTTAATGGCAACAAGAACTTTGCCGCCAATTGACTATCTTATCGAGCGCAAAGATTGCTCATTTTTTTTTCAAGATAGAACAAAGACGTCGCAAAATCTCTAAATGTACCAAGAGATAATCACACCTTGTTAAATTCCCAAGTAACCCGTGCAAATGGATATTATGTGGAACATCAAAATGATGAGAATGTAATTGATTGCATCTTTTATAGTCACTAAAGCATTTGGAAGGAAACATACTTTAGAGAGACTAATGAGTCAATATAGTGAAATGTAAATCACTATAGTATTAATTTGGATTATTGAATCCATATTGATTCCAGTGATGAAATGTTGGAAATTGACTCACACAGGCTTTGGGCATAACCATAAAGCAACTTTGGTTGTGACATGATGATTGTTTTGAAAGAACTCATACAAATATCACTTTAATTGAGTGAACGAAAATGGGAAAAAGATTGACAGAATGCAAAGTGACGACATATCTCTCAATAAGTGTTTTTCTAAATTACTGAATGCACAACCCCCCCTTCCCATTATGCTTTTAGGTAAGAAAGCATATCACTCATTTTTACAAAGTCTTCAAGAAACAGATCGAGACCATCCTAAGATGCAAATGGTAAAAATTCCATATTACAAAGAAAACAAGGTGAACTTTAGAAAAATATTCATGAGAATGCGGACCATTAAAGTGACCGATGGATCAGTGAATGTTTTGACTTTTTGGACTAGTTATAGTTCCTAAGAAATTTGCGTTTGAAAACTACTAGCACATACCACACAATGCAAAGTGCAAAGGCTAACCACCCTTGTTAATGCTAGAGAATTTATATCAAAAGGACTTGATGAATATTGCATGTTTAATAAGATCAATATCGAACATCTTATACCCAATGGTCTCGCAGAGGCTACCATCAAAGGTTACAGAGATGTTGTCTAAGGAATAGGTTATGCGTACCAACCTATCTTTTATTGCTTTGGGGATATGAAATATTACACGCATCTTACTTAATTTGTTTTTAGAACCCAATATCAGTCAACCTTTTTTCGTACTGGCTTGGTAACCGGATTTAAGCCTCGACACTCGTGTTTTTACGCATTTTTGGTTACACTATATATGTGCCATTACGACTCCACTTCGTACTATGATGGGTCTTCAAAATCGTTAAGTAGTTATGTTGGAAATGAGTTACCAATAATTATCCGCATTTTAAAAATTTTTGGCAGAGATCTCTTACCGCTAGATTTGCGGGTTGTCATTTTAATGAGACATTCTTCCCGTCGTTAGGGGAGATAAGAAAAAGTATTTTTAAGGGAACGACAGAATTGTCGTGGTGTGTTCCCACCGTGTCTCATATTGATTCTTGTACTCCACAAATGTAAATGTGAAGTGACAAAGAATAATCGATTTTCGTAATGTATATTGATGTCGCTAAAGTGAAAAGATCACACATACCACTGCAAATATTCCCGCAAGATTAGAAATCCTCGGTATGGGGTACACCATAGACTATAGGTGTTAACCACACTTGGTGGAAGTGTAGTTGAGGCCGTGGCTCCATAAAGGAAGATGGAGAGACCACCGTGTTCGATCAATGCTCACCTATAAAGGAAGTAGGTGAGTAAGGCACAACTTATTTATATCATCGTAAATCATCTCATAATATTGTCTCGAATATGTCCATGAATCAATACCGGAGGACGCTCCGAAGTTTTAAATGATTCTAGAGAACAATGAAATCCCGACGGATTATGAGAATGCACATGAGTCAATGGAAGGATCATGCGTGCACAAAGTGATGATATAATCCATAAATAATTGCTCCGTAGTAGAGCACAATGATATCGAACCATGCTTTAGTTTGATTAATTTCAAATAAATAGCATATTTGGCCTATGCAATCCGTAGAACTTAGTTCTTTGGCAAATATACGGGTATTTGGTGTGGTAGTGCTAACCAACCAAGTGTAAAGCCTATTGGACATACATAATTAATTTGTCATAAAGCATAATGAGAAGAAAGTAGTCTTAAAGTACAAAGACTCGCCTTGGGCGCGAGGTTTCTCACAAAGCCCCTGGAATTGTTCTATTGTAATGAACGTTATAGAGTTCCGCTACTTAGTTAGCTTGGTAATTTTCAAAAGGACTTGAAATGCAAAGATATGTGGTTGTTACGTATCTCTAAAAGCATCAAGAGATAGAAGAAATTTACAAAAGTACTTGATAGACTTTTGTTTCCCAAATCAAATGACTCTAAACCACAGAGTGCGTTTTATAGTTAGATAGAACGCTCACTTATAGATTCAAGCAATCGGGCGGATGTGGTATACCCGTCTAAGTGGCTATTTGATTTGGAGGGGATAGACAAGTAAGTTATTTTTCCTTGCGTGTTCATAAGAAAGTTCCCGATTTGGAATCTTAGCTATTTATGTTGATGTTAAGGTACATGATATGTACTCTTGATGTAATAAGAGACCTTAAAAGCTATTTGAAATCCGAATTTGAGATGAAAATTTTGGGGAAAGCTCGATCGAATACCGAGCTTGTGGTATATTAGCCCACCCAGCTTGCATTTGTCTAAAGTTGTCGTGCAATTTAACAAAGACATGCATCCCGATAGCACTCCCATGATTAGTCGAGGTTCAAATGTAAGTATGTGACCATTTCGTCTAAAGGAAAATGACGAAGATGTGTTGGGAGATGAAATTCCCATATCTAAGTACAATAGACGCATTGTTGTACTTAGTATAATAATGTACTCGATTAAATTTTACATCCCCAGGGAACTTGTTAGCTAGATATAGCTCCGCGCCAACGCAACGTCATTGGAATGGTATAGTGAATGTAATCATGTACTTAAAAGTAACCATTGACATAAATTTGTTTTATCCCTACAAAGACATTAAAAGGAATGCTAATGAAAGTGCAATCCAAAAGTTGTTGATTATGAAGGAACAATAATCTCTTCTCCAACGAAAGTAATCAGAGGGAGATATGGTAGATTATTTTCTAAGTCATTACCAATACTCAGTTTCGAATAATACATGACTAAAGGAACTATCTGGAATAACTCTGAAAGTAATCACGTGGAGATGCCGACATCGTGGGGAGGATCTAAGGATATGATGTCGACATATTTTACTAAACCGAAGTTGTGTTGTACTCTTTTTCCCTTCGATCGAGAATAGTTTTTCCCAAAGGGTTTTGTCTCTCGACAAGGTTTTTAGCGAGACAATACTAAAAACATCAAGTATGTTGAACGTTGAAGACATAAAGATCGCATTGATATTACTGAAAATATCTGAATCAAAGAAATAAAACGCGATAGTCTGTTAAGCAACGTAACTTCCAGGATCAACAACATGGTCTTATAAGCTTTCAAGTCACCAAGGTAAAGCAGATAAACTCCTTTTGACTGCATTAGACTAATGAAAATTGTCTAACATCAGGGGAGCATCTAATGGTGTGTTGAACTCTTTTCCTTCACCGAGGTTACTTTTTCCCACGGTGGTTTTGTTGCTCTCAAGAAGGTTTTTAATGAGACAACAACAAACACTTTAAATGTAATTTCCCGCCTAAGGCTATTCCCACGAAGATTTTCTGTCTTACGAGTTGTGAAGCAACTAGTCAACTTCAACGGAGCAAAGTGATCATCCGTAACGGGTCACCTTTACCTGCATCTGTCAAGTTGTACTCTTTTCCCTTCGTCAAGGTTTTATCCTAGTGGGTTTTTCTTTGTCAAGGTTTTAATGAGGCAACGCATACGCATCCAACTACGTTCCAAGGTTAATTAATATTGTACTCTTTTTCTTTAGTTCAGGTTTTATCCTCTGGGTTTTCCTGACGAAGTTTTAACGAGGCAATTAACTTAGACTCGCCGGTCTTCGAAGATCGTATTTCATGTGATGAACTACATGTAAAGTACGAGACAACATGTGAAGTACTACATGTGAATAACTGTACCAAGGTTTTATCCCACTGGGTTTTTCCTTGTCAAAGTTTTAATGAGGCAATTGATTTCGGCACAAGTTATCAAGCAGAGTACGACATTTGAAGAACTATATTCAAAGCACTAAATGTGAAGCCCCGCATATGAAGTTCTACTGGACCGCACAAGGGGGAGTGTTGTAGGGCTTGTAGCCCATGGATGTGCGGCCCAATATATTGTCTAGGGTCTTCTTCCTACTTGTATATAAAGGTATATATGGATGTAACACAGTTGATTCTAATCTAATAGAAACTTTCTCTGCCTCTTTATCTCCTCTATATTTCCACCGCAAAATACAAATATTTATTCTTGAAAACAAAGAAAACACAGAATCTGGGATAATATCTGATTTCTAAGCGCAAAAGATGAGTAAAATGCCAATAAAAAGGTGTATAAATATGCACTATTTGGCACTCATCAAATACCCCAAACCTGAATTTTACTTGTCCTCAAGTGAAACAAAGAATTAGAAATCCTAACTATACCCTTGTCGCAGTCTCTCGAATGCATTTAGCGTATGCACTAAGCCTTTAAACCCCTAGGTGTCCCTAGTGGACGAGTTGTAGTCTCGTGAGGGTTTACCAGAGGTGTACCCACAAAACCTTCTCCAACTTCGTGAGTGCAAAAGAGTCTCAAGCCTCCAAGAAGCTATGAGGACATAGAGTTTCTGCATGCTAGTAACATGAAGTTAGAACTATCGAAGAACGCATTCTCATCCTTAAGAGTTGAGCGAGAAGTAACCATACCATACGAAAGAATTCGGATTCGATTGTGATCATAAGTCTCAACTTCTGCCTCACCATTAGGGTTTCATGATAATTGCACTCAAAAAGATCGCTTTTTAGTCTCTCATGTGTGCAGGCAGGAATAAAGAGAGAAATCCTGCACACGTTGTAGGTAAGAAGGATAACCTTCCGAAATAAATTCTGGAGACTCCACAAAAGTGTGGACAAAAAGAATCTTTTTCTGATGATCTCTAAGGAAGGAAATCAACCATTAGCAAGGATGGGAGTACTCACTTACCTTCTCACCCGATCGCAATTAATATCACTCTCTCATAGAAACCATAGAAACGTCTTCAATCTTCGGTCTTCAACTGTTGATGACGAACTTCTAAACTTCACAAAAACTTGACAATTTTTGACTTTTCTACTCAATTTCCTTGTTGTTTGGATTTTTTCTTTTTCAATTCTTCTTTACCATGGTGGTATCAAAACTAAGAAAATAAACTACAATATATATATATTTTTTTTTTTTTGATGTGTTTACAATAAGTGAAAATAAAAATACAAATAATGAAACAACTAACTCCATGGAAAAAGGACTTTAACACTCAATTTTTCCACAACTTGTATTGTCTTGATTTTATAAATTTTATTAATTCTCATCCTATTTTCTTTGTTTTGTTGCACGTAAACCTTGGACTATCTCAACTTTTCTTTCCATATTCTGATGATGCTCCGCTTGTTGACGATGATGTGTTTCTATTGGTTCTGTTGATTGAGAGAGAGAGAGTGATGCTAACTGCAAATCGGTATTTAGAAGAAGTTTTCATCTTTAGACGTCACCCTCATGATTGACAAAAACTAGCACTCAAGAGATCAAAAGTAGTCACGAAATTGGTGCGAAGTTGGGTAGCTCACCATTCCTACCCGAATTGACGATTTGGTGACACACACTCTGTGACTTTTCTAGAAAGTTGCAAAAAATTGAAGGTTGGTGCCTCACTTGATGTAAAATGGGTAGTCTCCACTATGGTGATCACAATTCTACTACCGAATATCTAAACAAAGCACCTAATTCGCTCCTCCGCATGGTTAAATCCAACTTTAACGCTCTAATCAACTAAGAAACCCGATTGTGTTCTCCAGTATTTCTAACTTTCGTTATTTTGGTCGAAAAAATTCTCTATGTAAACATAGCTAGAAGCATGCTAGTGACTCTAAAATCTCTAAAAGTTGGAGGTTTTTATTTACAAAAAGAGTTTTCAATTTATTTTTTTATTTTTTTATTTTTATTTTTTTAATGAAAATAAAAGGTTAAAAAGACTAAAAACTCTATATGCAAATGCACCCCCAAACCTAAATCAAACATTGTCCTCAATGTGTCAACAAATAGAAAAATTTAAACAGTCACATACCGAGAGAACTATGCTGATAAGAGAAAAGGGAAGAGATTACCTGGATGTCGGCGGGAGCAAGGTTAGAGCTTCACTAGTCAAGGCTAGAATCCAATCATTCTCCGTGGAGATCATATCGGATTAGCATAATATATGTGCAAGAAGACTCCAACCGATTCAAGAAAAGAAAAATTTAACAAGTCCTATCGAATTATATACAAAAATTTACTAACAATCTAAAGAGTTGAGGGTCAACCCAAAAGATAATGTACAGAAACATTAACATTCTTACAAATATAACATGAAAATGGGCTTTGGTTTATGTGGGAATTTGGTTTATTGGGCTTTGGTTTGTTTGGGATTTGGTTTGAATGGGCATTTTGGTTTATATGGGCTTCAGGCTTGTACACGGCCTAGTATGTGCAGCCCAGCTGTTTGGTTTTGAGCAGAGCCCATGTGATGTTAAACACCTAACAAAGGTGGGTTCTAGCCCAGATGATGTGAGCTCGGATGTGTGTACAAAACCCAGAAGATGTGGGCTCGGCTTTGTTTGCAAACCGAGTATGTGGAGGTTGGGCTTAAGGTGTTCACGGCCACTGACGGGGGGCTTAGTCTATTGCACTGACCCGGTGGAATCGTGGGCTCTTACATGCAGAGCCTGTGTTGTGTGAATGCACAGCGAAGGTTTATACAAGGCCTAGTGGTTGTGCACAGAAAGTAAGTAGCACAACTCACCAAAATTGTCACCCCATTTTCATTTAACCGAGCACAGAGGTGTGCTTTTTGCCGCTATACAAAGATGACATTATATGAATGCACAAGAAAACAGCAAAGCAGTGTAGAGTCAGAGATTATGCAAAAACAAGCACAAAACCAAAGCATTCATGTGAGCAGAGCATATTATTCACAACCTCCAATGTTTACTGGATCAGCAGATGCAACAGTAAATGAACAAAGTACAGCACAAGGTCAAGGTTGAGCACTGATTTGCACAGACTAGAGACAAAGCACAGCTGAGTAACAGCACAGCTGTGTACAGCACATCACATGATAGATTGACAAAGATGTACTGGTCACAAAGACAAAGACCGAGCAATCACATACTCACATAAGAATTGACACAAAGACAGTCAATTAGCCCAGATTATACTAAGATTGTAGCCAATGATGCTAACATGGGTCATTCAACAGGGTTATGCTTAGTAGACCAAGCTGCAGACTTAGGCTCTACAGGCGATGAGTGTGCTTGCTCAAGTCACTCAACCCTCATTCAAATGCCACAAAATCACACACACACAAGTGATACCAGGTTCGTAGATGCAACAGAGCAATTTCAACTAGTTCTTGCAGTTGTCAACCGGTTCATTTGATGTCAACTAGGGTTTGCAAGTAATGGGGTTATCGGAGTTCGGTTGCCTCAAGCTCACACTTCAGGGGATGGAGCCGAGCATAGGCTGATGCTAACCAAGACGTAACATACAACAGGTATCACAAGTTGGCTATCCTTAGTTTTCACAGAGCATGCACAAAATTTTCAAGGCGGGTGCCACAGAGTAATTACACTGTTTGCACAAAGGGGGTGATACCTAGCAAGGTTGCTAATTTCTCATGCAAAGATGGTTCAAAGATCCACTGTGCCAATCAACAAGCTTAATGATCACGCCTTCACTGTGCCTAGCATGCATATATAGAGTGTAAAGGTATTGAAGTGACCAACTTGCTTTAGCCACATGGTCGTATTGCTCAATTCTTTGTCTTTCCCCGGGCTTGCTCGCTTGCGCTTCCTTGCCTCAGCTTTACCACAGATTTTGCTGGTACCGTGACCTCAAGATGAGAGTTTTAGTTTTCGGTATGTGCGGTAAGCAAAGAGATTATAGATACACCGCAAATCTCGCCTATTGATGAAGCCGAGTGGACCATGCTCAAGCCGTAGAGATAATGCAAATAAGTAAATATGCAGATGAGTAAATATACAATGAAGATTAACTAAGATGCGGGATGGTGAAATGCAAACAGATGAGCTATGAATACGCCTAAATTAACTACAATGCGAGAGATAATAAGCAATACAAATTAACTAAGTTACACTAATAAAGGTTAAAATAACAAAGCAAGGAAAATATGTACAGAGTAAGCTAACATTCAAAGTGAAGCAAAAACAAAAATCAACAAGGCACACGCCTAAGTCCCCGCAACGGCGCCAAAAACTTGGTAGGCCCGAGAGGATGTTTATATTATGACCTACAGTGATAACCGCAAGTGCACCTGCCTATCTGAGACGTGGCAAACAGGTCGAACCACGAGACTTGTGGTGCCGTATGATTCTAAGGCTTTCTACCGACTTTCTAGTGAAGGTAACACACTTATAATTTGTGCCGATACGGCTGAGTTGTAGTGAAGTGACTCTAAACTAAGGTATAAAAAAGTGAGATAAAATGATGCTAGGTTATCAATTCCCACCACTAACTCCTATTGTATGCTCAACTAGATTGAGTTCTTCTTGTCTTGTGACCGATAAGGGCAGGGTGTCAATTCCACCACCTATCTCTCCCGTAATGCTTCAAAGAACAACTAACGTGCTGGTCCCGCAGCACTAGTTGTCTAATTAAGTACAACTAGTCAAGGAATCAGCATTTGGGTCTAAGGGTTGAGCCGCGAAAGATACTCAAAGCAGTTATAACCTAACTACAATGGATACAAGGCATCCATTGTGAGAGAAAAGCCTTGGGTACTTGAATTGAAGATTATCTTATAAATTAAGCTCTCAAGAATAATTCAAACACAAATGAAATCATACATGGAATTAGGGTTTCAATGAAACCCTAGCAAACTAAGTTAAGACATCAAAATAGACAATTAAACTACAAATTAAACCTAAATTGACAAGACCGGCTAGCCTGTGCATCCGTTTTTCAACACATCTCAACCCTATTTATACATGCAAGAACACAAACCCTAATTCTCTTCCAAAACAAATTAAAATAAAATACTCTCACCCATACTCTCGCATCGCCTCTCTCTTCGCTTGTGCGCTCGAGTACTCCCTCCATTGATTGATTGAACGAAGCCTTAACCTAGTTCTTTTTATCTCGAGACATAGCTTCTAGGTAAGAAGCTATAGAGTGAGATAAAGAGAAGCTAGGGGGAGGTGGTGATAAATTCGATGCGGTTAACAGAGATGGAGTGGTGGTGATGGGGATCTCTCGAACGGGGTAAGGGAGGAGAAGGAGAAGAGATGGGTTCTGCAGGTTTTCTCTGAGTTGTTGGGAGAAAGAAGAAAGAGAAGAAGAAAACTGAGAATAGGGTTTGGTCGGGGGTATAGGGTGTTGGTGGTTTTGGTGTGAGGCGGGCATAGCAAAGAATGATGGGAAGAACGGAGCGAGCGTTGGATGTGGTGAGAGGAGGATCTCACGGCTCAGGATATTTGGAGTGATCCGGTGTTGCAGGGAGCAGCGAACTTCGATGCGAGTGGAGGCAGCGACCGTTGGATGTAGAAGATAGAAATCTCGATTTGGCTTGGAGTGGATGGCTCGATCCGGTCGCGGGGTCTTGATAGCTTGGAGCCCATGTCTTGTAAAATGGTTTGCTCCCGATGTGCGCGCGGCTTTGGCTTTCGCCCATAGATTCTCGACTCCAATTCTTCGCTCTTTGGCCTCGCATTCTCCGAGCTTTATTTATTACCTAAAAACACAAAATTAATTAATACAAATATTTATTCTTGAAAACAAAGAAAACACAGAATCTGGGATAATATCTGATTTCTAAGCGCAAAAGATGAGTAAAATGCCAATAAAAAGGTGTATAAATATGCACTATTTGGCACTCATCAGTGTCCATTTGAGATATCATGGTTTTTGGGATTCTAAAACTACCCATTTGATGGGAAGGGAGAGTATTAAGCACATGTTTTCCCATAGTAGTCCTAGCAGAGTAATTTATTGTTTTACCTTTCCAATTTTTGAGCCTAGAGTAAAATAGGCTTAAAAGCTTTAGTTTTGTCTCTTCCCATTAACAAAGTGACCCCTAAATACTGATCAATATCCTTCATCTCAGTCATTCTAAGAGCATTAGCAAGTACTATTCTAGTTTGAGGGCTTATATTCTTACTAAAATAGACATTAATCGGGATTTATCAAAATTGAGCATTTGACCGAATACACATACCAAAGGTTGCAAGAACATCTAGTATACACTACACCAAATTTCGGATTAGTATCAGCATTGTGAACGGCTTTGTGACCGTTACAACTGCTCTCGTTACGAAATGGTTGTAACATGCACTGGCCGTTTCGAATTTTCCAAAAATTCGTAACAAGGGAGAGCCGTTACAAAAAAAATTTATAGGCGTGCCAGCCACACGCTTGGTCACACCTGGGTCGTAACATCTGAGTTCTTTTTGGGGCCCACATTTCTAACCATCCATCTACACCGTATATACCTATACTAATATCTGTACCCTTCATATGTTTCTCGAGATGCACTTTCAAACATAAAACTCTAGATAATATTCCCTTCATCTTTTATTTCTTTTCTATCCTATCATTTTTCCGCATCGCCTCAAGACTCTCAACCTCTTCCTCTCTGTTGCTTTCTCTCAATCTCTCTACCTAAAATCGGGAGGAACTTCCTTCAATTCTGATTTTCTATACACATCTTCCTCCTTTTTTTTTTCTACTTTAAGAACTTCATAACCTAATATGCTTTTGAGGGTGATTGATGTTGTATAGATTTCTTAAGAAGATTGAAAGATGTTGTTATGGTGATTGATTACTGTAAGAAGCATGTCGAGAATCCTATGAGATGGTTTTTCTGATGATACTGAATTTGTTAAAATCGATTATCCTACCTTGTTTTATCTTATCCGGTAAGGTTTATTTCCTTCGATTTTCTATATCTCATTCTTTATTTTGGTTTCTTTATCAGGAGTATTATCTCTGCGTATGGTTCGGATTTGATTGTATCTATGTCAATGATTTATGGGTTTTTGAGATTATGTAGCGATTTAGGGTTTTCATTTAGGGGTTTTTGTTTCTTTGATTCCTGTCAATGAATCAATTCTAGCTTCAAAACCCTAATGATTTAACCATCATACATAATATGTGTGCTTTTTGGTTTTATAGATTTTGGGTTTTTTATGATGATTTTGTAGAAGCAAGTGTTGGGGTTTTTTTGTTTATGATTTTGTTTTGATTTTCTGTTAAATTGTTTATCTTCTCTTGTTTACTGCTTCATTTTCTGTCAATTGTACTTGATAATGCTGGATTATGTTTGATAAATGATTGAATTTCATTCTCCTATCAGATGAGGGCTCTGGAGTAAACAATGAGGTGAAGTCGTACATTGGGTTGAACTTTGATGAATCGAGAAATTAAGAATGTCATGGAGCCGAGAATGATACAAATTTGTGATGTTTTTGGCTGATTCTTGAGCTAAGAATTCGAGAGAAGAAAGAGTCTGGGTAAAACTAAGCTCACTATATTTTTTGGTACTCGTGATCGTTATTCCAAGGATTTGCTAAGGTAAAGTACAATTAGTTTCTTTTAGGTAATTCTTTGCAAGTTTCTTTTGGGGTTTAGCTGTATTTGCCAAATTTGGGGATTTTTTTTGTGTTTATCTCATTGGTAGGAATATTTGAATATTCTTTGAATCTGTTGGATTAACAGAACCGAACACCTTAGTCGTAGAGAATGAAAATTAATTGACGGGAAACTGCATAAACTTTGTTAAAGTTGTGAACCTTTTGTGTCTGTAACTTAGTTTTTGAGAATAATAACACGTCTTCCACAGTAGGTTAGGAAAACCATGGAGAAAGGTGTCCATTGTAGTTGAATCCGCACTTACTTTTCCTACTTTACTGTAAACTTTATAATGCCTTAAAAGTCCATATTTCTTTCCCTTAGGTTTTAAGTTGCTTGATGTTGATCCTAGGTGCTTGAATTTTCTGGTGTATTCGGCTCAAGGTTGCGTTTGTTGTAGGTATTGGCAGAAGAAATTAAGGCAAAGTACAAGAAAGCATTTGTTAAGAATTTGTTAAAGTAGTTGACCTGGTAAGTGTTGCATGAATATTTAACGTGCATGCCTTTTATGAAATGCCCGCCGATTTTAGTTGTTTGATTGATTGGCGTTTATATCTCTCTAATTTCTCTATCTTCTCTAGGATGACTATGCAGCTGAGAATGATCAATATGAAGAGAAATTACTAAATCATCCTTCTGAAACAGATCGCGGTAGATGTGGATGAGCAACTCGGTAAACAAAATATGTGTCAAATTGTATGCTTTTTTTTTATAAGATGATCACTGTTTATTACATTTATCCAGCATTCATAGGTTCTGGTGGCTAATTTGGTGGTATTGTGAGTGAAAAATGGGGGTTTGTTCATCCGTTAAACAATGGGTTGAGCCGAACTCCTAATCTAGCAAAAAATGGATGATCTGGAACAATGTGGTAACATATTATGAATAAAGTATGGTTACTTTGTTTTGTTAGTTTAACTTTTAATTTTGACTGCAGAGTCATGCTGGTTTGTTCAATCTCTGTATAGTTGTGCTAGTCGCGTATTAGAGAATGGTGCTAGTGGAGTAGGGTGTGTTGGGTGTGTTGTAATTATTTTGTTTTGTGTGTGTTGGGTGATGTTGTGCTTTCTTTTATCGAGTAGGGTGTTTTACTGAGTTTGTTGTTGTTGGAGTCCAGCAAAATTGCAAAGGAAGAGCATGCTGTAACTTGTCGTACGGCGACTGAAAAGGTGTGTTTGTCCTGCATAGAATGTGATGAACTTTTTATTTACGGTAGCTTAGGATGGGAAGGAGTTGTGTTTATTTGGTTTCTGACATTGATTTTCCGGGTTGTGCGCTTAATTAGTGTATCAATAGATTGTCAAGCCACGTACTCATCCAAGTTGAATGAGATGTTTCTTACCGGGTCTAATGTCATTTATCTTGAACATGGTAATAATCTTTTGCACATGCTCTTTAGATTTTTATAGAACTTCCGATGCCGTTATTGAGATTGGATTTTTTAGTATGATAGGTGGGTTGCAAAGTTGTCTTGAACTGATTTGTATGGTAGAAGTTTTCCTTGTGGTGTTTTTGTATATGATGAACTAGAGGCTAACTGGGTGCTTTGTATTTTCGTGTTCCCGATAGTGGGTCATGGAATTACAACATCGATGGAGTGAAGCATAACACTAACTCGACGTGTGGGAAAAAGCTGGGATCGATGGTGACATCGAGAACATCAACTCGTAAGTCCTTTATGATTACATCATACTTTACTATATACTCTTGTGGGCGTGGATTGACACTACTGACATGTTTACTTTTCATTGAGGTTATGTGATTCTTGGTAAGTACTGATAGCCTTTGCTTTGCCTCATCTAATTCATAAATCTTGTATGCAGGTTTGGTTGGATAGCCTTGGCTTATGAACTATCTATGAACTGATTGGCATCTGATTGTTGCTTTTCAATATTGTAATTTTTGTAAAATGTAGGAAGTTTCTATGAACTCAGCAAGTTTTTTCACTTAGAATTTGATACTTACAAGAATTTTGGTACTTAGAAGAATTTATGTTCTTCTTTGATTGAAAGTTATATGAATTGAATGATCTTCTTTGATTGAAAGTCATATGAATTGAATGTTCTTCTTTGATTGAAACTTATTTGAATTAAATGAATGTGATGGAATGAAAAGGGTAGGCTGGGTATTGGAATTCCGGCGTAATTCTGGCTGAAAATGAACTGCCGGTTAATATTGACCTGGTCAAATTGGTCGTATTGACTGATTTTGACCAGGTCAATGTTGACTAGCAGTAATTTTTTTTGCTGTTACAAAAAGTTCGTAACGGCTCACAAAATGTTACGACTGTCAAGTTACAAAATTTCGTGACCGGCTCTCACTTTACTTCGACTGGGCCACGCAAGTAAACTTGGCTCAAACCTATTACTAACGCTCATTACAAACTGTAAATTGTGGCCCCATTGCCGTTACAAAAAAATGTAACACCCCTTTTTGAAACATGCAAGAGCCGTTACAACCCGTTTTAGTAACGGCTCAGTTCTGTTACTAATCCCAGAATTTGGTGTAGTGATACCTGCTAGATTATGCATGTCTGCCTTAGTGAATATGAGGATACCATCTGCAAATAAGAGGTGAGTTATACCTGGATCATTTCTAGAAGCTTTAACTCCAGAGATAAATGATTATTAGCAGCATTCATAAGCAATCTAGAAAGGTATTCCATGGCTATAATGAAAAGATAAGGGGATAAAGGATCCCCTTGTCTTAGTCCTCTAGTTGGACAAAATTCTTCTGTAGGAGAACCATTAAGAAGAATGGATATCTTAGTTGTACTTATTCATTGCTCAATCAGTTTACAAAAAGTTTCAGGGAAACCAATTTTTCTAAGCATTCCTAAAAGAAAAGGCCACTCAAGTCTGTCAAAAGCCTTAGAGAGGTCCAATTTTAAAGCCATAGTGCCACTGTATCCCTCCTTATGTTTCATTGTATGAATCATCTCATGAGATATAATAATATATTATCATGAATAATTCTACCAGGCACAAATGTTGCTTGAAAATGAGAGATAATATGCTTAAGATGAGGCTTAATTCTACTAGCAATGATTTTGTAAATCAGATTACACAATCCAATGGCCTAAAGTCCACCGCATACTTAGTTGTGTCACCTTTGGGAATCAAAGAAAGATAGGTATTATTAAATTCTTTTGGCATGAAACCTGTAGAGAAAAACTTTGCACAGCCTGCACAATAGTTTTACCTACAATACTCCAATTTGATTGGTAGAATCCTACTTGAAAGCCATCAGGCCCTGGAAAACTCCAAGCAGACATACTTTTAACAGTATCAAAGATTTGTTTATCTATTGGTATTCTACAAAAACTATCAGCAGAATCATTCTCATTAATAACAATAGGAACAATATCAAAAATATCGTCAGGAATCTAGACATTTATAGAACTGCTAACTGAGCTAAAATGAGTAAATCTCGTGCTTCAGAAATATCCTCTCTAAAAGATCAAAGCAGCTTATCTCGCACTATCAAATAGACAATCAATATTTTTCCCGACCATCGATCCTCCTATTAGAAAGAGTATGAAAATACCTGGAATTATTATCAGCTTCAAGAATATATTTGTCTCCATATTTTTGCTTAAAAATCAGTTTTAATACCAAACCATAACTTAAAATTCTTATTAATTTCTAAAAGATTGTCATGCTGAGTAATAAAATATGGTTGATTCTCAACAACTAAACTCCTGCAATTTATTAATATTTCTATCTATATCACCAAATTCAATTGTATTCCATTGAGAAAGTCCTTTTCTAGTTTCCTGATGTTTACTAGAAAGTTGATGAGATGGAGAGCCACTAATAGTATAATTCAAGCAGTTTCTAGCTGATACTTAAAAGCATTATGCTTAAGCCACATGTTATAAAATTTGAATGGTCTCCAAGTTTATTACTTACATGTTTTGTTTGTAACATGTAGGACAATGATCTGAACCAGCCTGAGCAAGATAATAAAGTTTAGCATTAGGGAAATTATTACACCAAACATGGTTACCTAAAGCCATATCAATTCTAGATTTTTTAACACATATTCCCAAATTATTACTAGACCAAGTATAGTTCCTACCTACTTTCATGTCCCAATGGGAGGTATCCCATACAGTTAAGCGCAACCATCCTAGGATAGCCCATAGGACAAGGTGTTGGGTGTTGTTAGTAGTATTATTAGAGTCTGTCCTTGTTATATAAGGATGAGGTTGTACGCCATATGGGTTATCAATGAATTAATCAAATGAAATGTTCTTCTCTCCCAAATATCGCCTGCCTTCTCTTTCCCTCATCTAATTCGTCTAATTATACTTCTAACCCTCTAATTCCTTCCCCCATTCTTCAATTATCTCTATCCTTAGAGATTTATCCTGTTTCTGAGCACCAATTGTAGTGTAGATCACTACAAGTGGTATCAGAGCATTCGATTCTCAGACTGCTACCATGGTTGCTGCAACAAATAGAGTTTCACAAGTAGAAGCAAAATTTCAAGAAACAAGATTGTCTTCACAAGTTACTAATGGAAAATCACAACATGCCTTCACTGGAGTTTAATAAAGCTTTCGGTGCAGCTTCTTTAATCGATTTATTTTTGGCTATATGGAAAAGGTATCAGGACAGATCAACACCAAGTTTCGACGATGAGATCGGTGGCGTAGCTATTGACTCGCAGGTAGAAACAGATGTTGAAAAATTGGAGTCCGGGACTAAATATAGCTATGATTTAATTGAAGCTGGAGATTTAGATTCTACTGCAATAACAAATCGCTCTCATGGATCTGACGATTCGGAGTCGAACATGACCGAGAATGAAATTGATGTCAAATCAAAATCAATTTCACTTGACTCGGGTGATTTAAGTTCAGTAAGAGAATTAATTCAAAATTATTTAACTCCAAGTGCAACAGATGAAGGTAATTTTCAATCTATACTCGTAGTTGAATTCTCTTGTGGCAATGGATCTAGTGATGTTAATGAGGTTCAGAAATATAAGACGTCTACAATATTTTTGGATTACCAAGAAGGTAAACCATTCAACTCGATAATAAATTTTATAATGAGGGTGTGTATTTTAAAGTTAGGAGAGCTAAAGATTACAATCACAGTAAGGGGTCACCAAAATTATTCTAGTTCTCTAGCAATAGATGATTGTAATCTTCCGATACCTAATTTCTCAATAATCGATGGAGATAGTGATGTTTCTTCTAGTGTTAATTATACTAGAATGATAATTGGTAAAGGAAGATAGTTCGATGAGCTTGTCTCGGAGTTAGATTCTCGCTCATGGGTATTGTTTAAAAATCATTGAAAAGCTAATTCCGAAGTTTTTGTTTGCTATTTTACCTAGTTTTGATTATGGTTGTATATTGTTCGATCGTGGTAAAATGTGTGAAACCATTTTTATGGAATTCCTATTCAAGATGTTAGTTGCAACAAGTTCAGATTCATTTCAGAGATTACCTAAATACATTGGAAGTAATAGTTATGAGCTGGTTCTTTTGAATGCAACTAGTTATGCAATTGGTGAAGCTGCAGTGCTTGTGAAAACATCTCAAGGAGATAGTGAAGATTGTGACACATTGATTGCTGGAAGGGTATTTGATCAAGGAAGGCTGCTGAAATCGATTGGGAATAGTTCTAAATTCTGCTTGACTACTCTTACTTCTGGTGTGTTTTTCTTATGGGGTCAACCCGGATGAATGAGTATAATGGGAATTTTATTTATCAGCAGCTTAGCAATTCAAAGGTGAACACCGTCACCAACAATAAATTGTCAAGTGTAAAGTGTGTTGGCTGTAGCCTTGTTTCTGCTCGAACATTATTTAATCGTGGCAAAGAGCTGGAAGCTATTGGGAGGTATTCGTATTATATGGGAAGTAGTTGTAAACTCTACCTGGTTACAGTTTAGGGTTAGATGGTCCTTACGGGGTTGATTTCAATGCCTAGATGCAATGAAAATATTGTTTATGAGCTGATTCTTGAGTTGGGGTACCGTCTGGAATTGTCAAGTGAGTATTTGAATATGTTTTTGTTCTCTAAGAATAGTGACAGTTGTGTTACTCGAAAGGTATTTGAGGATC
>JAJJWW010004752.1:0-95145 GCA_023531295.1 Papaver armeniacum
AAAAATAAATATTCACCACTCAAATAAGTAACCAACTATTTGCTTTGGACATACCACCAATTTAATAATAAGTTTATTCGGATTAATATCCATTGACCAAAAGTATGTCATTGTCGGCTGACCCACGATTACACTTAGCCCGTGTAACAAGCCTTTCAACCACTAGGCGACCCTACTGGACGAGTTTAGTCTCGTGAGGGTTTACAAATAGGTTTACCCACAAAACCAAATTTTTTGATGTCATTAGGTTGCACGACGGGATAACAATTGGGGGTCCATATAAGAAAACTAATGCCTCATGCTGAGGTAGCAATTGTGATACATAAATGTCTTTCCCTTCCTTTGTAGGTATAACTGGCGCGCATGTGTATCCTGCGGTAAAGAAGCAAATAATTAGGAATAGTGTGTATAGGAATAATAAAATTTAATTGCATGTATACATTCACATCGCTTCACCCACAATCATGTGTTCGGACCAACCTTCTGGAACATTGCGATATATGGGTATCTGGATTGCAACAAAAACGTTCACCTCCTTCTTTATGGTGAAGACCCTTGATTGTAATGATTTCCAAGTGCGAAGGTTGTGATTGCCAATTATATCTTTAAACTCCTGGGCAACAAACATCCAAAACTCCTTAGATTTCTCATTTGTTAATACATCTGTATCATTTGAAATATTGTAGTAAGCCCGTGTCAGAGCTTCGTCTTCCTCTGAAGTGTACTTGGTTGCCATTTCTATGTATACACAAATTTGTGACTCACTAGAAAAAAATAATTTGCCAGAGGATAAATGATATATCCCAACGAAAATATATAACTTTTATATTAAATACGAAATCTTTAATTTAATTGACTAACTAAATGGATTACATAACAAAATTAAAATGTCACATTCATATGTCCGCGACCGCCTCCCAAACCCAGATGGTTTTAGCTCCTCCACCAAAACAACCAAACGTTTGATTCTTTGATATAAGGGTTTTATTGATCCTAGAGCGGTTCTTCCCTCTGAGTAAAATTGTTGTGCCAAAAACCATGCTCTGGTTTGGAATTAGATATTGTTAACACCTTCAGTTTCGTCTCTTGCTAGCTGTTGGATGACTTGTGTGGATACTAGTTCCTATCCCCTAGCTATCCTCCTACATTTATAATCTTCCAAACCCTGAACTTCTCCTGCCGAACCCGGTATTCTACGTCGGCTACTTGATGCACCACGAGTGTTACCCAAAGCACTCTTCGATTGTCTGACGATCGAACAAGGTGTGAGATCGACAATAACTGATTTGTTTTGTTCCTCATTTACGTGTTGGTGTCGCCAACGATGGTCGTGTGATTAGTGGACCATACGGTACTTTGTAAATTCACATTGGAGTAAATATCTAACACCGCAGCTAACTCGTCTTCGTTAAAATCTCCCCAAGGATCGTCGCCCTCCATACTCAATTTTTAAATACACCTTTTAATACAAACACACTCTGACTACTAATTTATTTTTATGAACTTTCCTTCAGAGAAAATTGGTGCTTGAAGGTATATTGAACGAGTGAAACTCTATATATTGAGTTTCCAAATGGTTGCATGTGGCAAATTTAACGTTGAAGGAACAATGCAGGGATTTAAAACGGTCAGATAATACACACCATTAGATTGAAATACCCGTTGGTTATCTAACGATTATTATCTTGCACGCCATTTCTAATGGCATAAGCGTTGTTAAACGTTAGATCACCAACGGAACTATCAATCCGATGGTGCAACAGATGACCATTTTTTTATCCCAACGTTCAAATTGTGAACACTCTATAAATAAAGTTTGGTTTCGACCAAACCAAACACACCAAAAACATTTGCAAACCCCAACCATCATTCTGAATCCATTTCTCTCATTCATAGACCTCCTTCTCCATTATCAAAACTACTCATCCATTATCCGACATGGCTAATTTTACTAGAGCTAAAGATGTGGCAATAATAGGTGCTTGGTGTGCGATAACAAGTGACCCGATCGTAGGTATTAATCAAGATACGAGAGAGTTCTGGTCCCGTATTGTAGCTGAATATAGGGCACGATGGCAGGGTGACTCGAATAGAAGTACCAAGTCCCTCTAGACAAGAGTAGGCACTTTGAAAAAAGAGGTTAAAAGGTTTGTTGGTCATGTTAGAAGTGTGTTCAGGGCTAACCCAAGTGGTGGCAACCCAGAAACAAATGTGAGTTTCATAACATTTATTATTTCATATATAATTATTTTGGCCTACTTACCACTAATACCAATTTATAAATTTGAATGCAGTACCGGGATGGCAAGTGTTATACGAGGAGGATTTGGATAAACCAAAACGCTGGAGACATCAAAAGGTTTTTAAAATTCTTAAGATGTACTTTCCAAGGGAATATGATCCGTCGATTTTAGATCCTCAAACTTCAAACCAAGCCACCCAACAAAGCCAACATATGAGCGGGATGGAAGACGATGATGAAACGATTCCGGATTCACAAAATACACCAGGAGAGTCATCAGACTACGGTCGAAGAAACGCATTTTATCCAAATGAGGGTCAGCGTCGGGGTCCTGGGAGGGAAAAGGCAAAACGAAATATACTAGAAGAGAGAAGAACTACTGAAGGAGTGAGCCAGACTTTAGAATATTTTAAACAAAGGGATGAACAAAGGTTACAATGTGAAGAACAAAGGTTTCAATGGGAGCAACAACAAGCTGAAGAAAGGATGAATTTTCTACGCACCGATGACGGTGGTCCATTTATTAGAAATTTAGCGACCAGCAATGCGTTGTTAGCAATGAACAACCAGTGTGAAACTTACATGAAGATTATGAACATTTATTTGGAAAAAATATCCGATGAAAGCCAAAGGGAGTATTTCGTGGGACTAAAAAATGAAATTATGGTTCGTCAGGGGTCAAGTCGTTGTTTTACCTAAATGTCGAACATTTGATTGCCTTTATCTGTTCTTATTAATTTAAAATTTTAATTATTATTGTGGAACTATGTAATTTGGTTTTATATGATCTAGTTTAAGTAGTTAATTTCCATGTTTTAATTTATTTTCAATGTTGCAGTAACTTAATTAGTTATGCCTCAGATGCTCCTTAAACTTTTAATTTTAATGAAAACACTCTCACGATTTTAAGATAAACATTCCATTACAAGTATTTAATCATTCGAAATTGTATGCCGGAATAACGTCCTTAAGGAGCTCGTAAAGATCATCATACTTGAAAGGCCTCTTTGAATCGTCGAGAAAATCGATCCTGGCTCTGGTTTTCTGCAAATGTTAATAAAAAAAATAAAAAATATTCGGTGTTCGTATTCATAATTTAAGTGATAACACTGGGTATTTATGAAAGGACTTGTTTACTAACCCGAGCTTCGTACGAAAGTGTAGGATGGGTTATGTTTACATGAAGCAGACATGTAACAAAAGCATCAACATCCGCGGTTATCAAAGCAAATCTTTTTTAACCGAGGCTTTTGTTCTGCCGTTATCATTTCCGGTAAGATCTTTAAAGTTCTGCAAAACCCGGGTCTAGAATACATTTTGATCATCTTCTACCCCTTGTGGTACACCTTGATTTGTTATTGCAACCCATGCTCCAACGACTCCTAAATCTTCTGCACTACTAAAATGCATGGTTTATGTGATTCAAATTATGTACAACTTTGTCTCACAAGTTATGTTAAAGTGGACCGGGTTATTTGGATGACCTTTAATATGAAGGTCGATGATGGTTTTTGCAAGATGTGTAAAAAACTTAGTGGATATGATATTGAAGGGTAACCTTACTGACGTTTTTATAGTGTCACTCACCAATGCAAAAGGGACGCTATTGAACAACAATGGCCGTTTATAAATAGTTACAACCCTGGCATCAATAAAGGGACATTTGTAAATAGGTAAAAAACACTTTCAAATAGCTTTAGGTCATTCACTGTTCACTAGTTGTCCATAGGCTGTATTATAAAATTGGAATAGGGAATCTGAGCCGGTGGGATTGGTAGTAACATAATAGACTAGTGAACGTCTAAGACTAAGTTATAATAAATGTTTTAATGCAATCCAAAATGAATTGAAGTTGGTTTTTAAAGTTTAATATAATTCTAAATTTAACAACTCATAATGTTATAAGTAATAAAATTAAAATGCATAAAACATAAGTACGGATTGGATATCTTAGGAAATAAAGCAAATGTGCAGAAAAAGTATTAGGAGTATTAGGAGATTAAACACAAGAGCATTCTATTCTTCGTTCTCATAAAAGTTTTCATCATCAGTTGGATAAACATCTGCATCCTCATCCACATCGGTAGTACCCTCATCGGAAATGGGGAGGGCATCCTGCACCTCCACGGGGCCAACTTCTCCGTCCCGCAAACCTTGGATGTGACGCTGCCAAATGTGCTCGGTAATATCTGCTTGTAAGTGTCTCCACCGGGCATGGATTTTATAATAAGCATGCGCTTCGCTCACATTACCTTGTACTGGGGGTGTTTCTTCTCGTCCATCATAGCTCGCCCATACCGTATCACGATATTCAGACTCTACACACATGTTATGCATTATTAAACAAGCTCTCATAATTGTGTTTATGTCACGAGGAAACCAGTAACGACAAGGATTCCTAATTATACCTCATTTGGACTTTAGACCACCAAAAGTACGCTCCACATCCTTCCTCTTCGCGGAGTGGTATTCATTAAATTTCTTATGGATCGCCGGCATTACCTGGCATCTCTTATAACCATGAACCACCCCTGGCATTTCATTATAGATCCCGTCGACCAACTAGTATCCATGTTTGTACTCATGACCGTTGATGTGAAAATTACAAGGAGGGGCCACCGCTCTCATCTCTCTATCAAACAAACCCGACTGCGCCAAAACGTTTAAGTCATTGTTAGACCCGGCCTCACCAAAGTAACAGTGCCAGAACCACCTATCGTATGATGCCACAGCCTGTAAAACAAGACTTGGTTTCTTATGATGTCCAACGTGTCGGCCTGCTTCATTAGTAGGACAACACCTCCACTCCAAATGGGTACAATCGAGGCTTCCAAGCATTCCAGGAAATCCACGAGCTTCGTTCTCAGCTAATAGCCTCTTAGTGTCTTCGGTTGTTGGGCGCCTCATGTAACAGTCGTTAAATACCCAAAGTAATGCATAAATAAATTTTTTAACATACATGTATATTGTAGACGTATCCATACCCGTGTAATCGTCAAGGCTGTCTGTAGCTACCCCCTTCGCTAGGTGTTTCATGACGGCGAGCATTTTCATATGAGGGGAGTGACCCGGGATGTTACAAGCATTCCTTCGTTGTAGAAAATCATTATCTCGGGCACAAATTTGAGGCAACAATCTAAGAAAAAGTTTGCGGGGCAAACCGTGACGGCCCTTAAAACGCTTAGGTCCAAATCTGCAACCGGGGTTGAAGTAGTCCTGCATCATCCTAGCATCTACTTCAACACGACATCTGTTTATGGTTCTTCTATTCAAAACCATCATTGGTTCTGGTTGGTGAAAATCATGCGCATGGTCGGTTGTCAGCCGACACAAAAATGAATTACACTTTCTTACTACTCAAAATATATAATGAAGCAAGGGCAAGAAAGGATCGTTCCCACAGAGAGGACTAAGGTTGTCAATATGTTTCGGTTTCCTATAAATAACACCGGGGGGTTTCTTGGTTTTTATATAATAAACTAAATAAAAGCAAACAATAAAGGTAAACAAATCAAATCAAGGATGAGAAAGCGTTAGTCATGGATTTCGTCTTCAATCACAAACATGTTTTCAACACAATAACTAGAATTGATATTTTAATCTCAACTTTTATCAAAGGCCCTAGAATACCTTGATTGCAAGTATATCCCGCAAATCTCCTCTTGTCATCAACAAACACATTAAAAGATGCGAATATGAATCATATCTAAGAGAACAACCTAACGTGTAAAAGCACTAATCAAGTTTAATTCCCTAGATGCATTAAGTTTTATGAAATCAGACCAATCAAAGCAATCGAACGTGTAAAATCACTAATCCAATTTAACAAAGGTTATGGCTCACATATGATCATAAGAATATATCACTACAAACTATAATCATATTTATGCTACTTGCAATCAGGAATTATCACTTTTGCGTATAATAACCCTAATCTAGCAATAAAGATGAAAGCAAACTCAATCGATTCGCGACTCGACTAAACAAGCATTCAACTCATATAACAATATTAATGGTGAATCATAAACAATAATATGAGAGAAAACTAATTTATTAAACAAAAACTCATGTTTGGAAATCCAACTAATCCATAACCAAAAGAAAACTAGGTACTCATATTCATGGAGTTCATAATAAGAATAAAGAGAAAACCCATCATGTTTCTAAACCCTAGAACCAAAAGTAGAGGCAAAGATATTAGATAAGATGAGATGTGAGACCCTTTTATACTCTCTCTACCAAAACCTAAGTCTCCACCGCATAGGCCCACTGTTGCTTCTGCTAGAAAGAAGTCCCAAAATCCAAGCCCACAAATCAGAGCCCAAATCCATCTGAGCCAAACCTGGATCAGTGAGTCAACTCGCCAAACTCCGATTCCAGACGAGTTTTCTCTATTTTCTGGTTGTTTTCCCGGCCGAGTTCGGGCCATTTCATACTCTTCTTCCCTGCAAACATCCTAACATTCATCTATTGAAAGCATTCTTGAGCCAACACAGCAACATATTGATACCAGCACACAGCTTCTACCAGCACTCCATCTCTTCGAGGCCAACACCGCACAAAACCAATAATGTCACAACCATTGCATTTCTTTGCTCATCCCAGCTTTATTATCTCAGCTCAGGCCACCTGCAATCCACCAATTCACCTGTTCAAAGCCATACTCTGCAATCCTTGCCAGCCCCTATAACTTCACATACACATCACCAATTCTGCTCTCTTTTCGCAATATTTCTGCAGCTTCACTTCACAAATCAAGTCACCACCATTTGCACCTCAGCTTTTCAGACTTGCCTTGCACAATTCAGACCATACCGCAACAGCAGCACATTCTGTAACCCAGTTAACCCTTAACATCTTCTTTTCTTGGCTTCGTTCACCACTGCCTCATACCGAATCACAATCAGTGCGGCCATTACATTCTCACCAAGTGCAGCAATATCATCACTTCCCTGTAATCTTGCTCAAATAAACCACCAGTGCTTCAATTGACCCAAAGCTACACTACCAAACCCATCTGCAGCTACTCAAACTTCTCATTCTTTGCTGCCAATTACAACACCACAGTTCTTGAGATCCCATTCAACACAACCAGCTGCAACTCAGTTTCAACAATCTCCCCAGAATTTTTCGTCTCCACAGCTCCGTCAGTCCCTTGTTTCGCACCAACAACAACATCAGATTAGGTTCAGTCTCATGAGTTCTTCCATCTTTACCTCGAGCCATGATGACCAACCAACGAACCGATTTCAGTTCACCTGCAAGTCAAGCCCAGATCAGCTGCATTTGGTACCTAAACCTAAGCATTCATCTAATACTTGAACTGCAACTCAACTATCACAGTCATCAGCACCATCAACATCTTCAGTTCTGCATCATCATGAATCCCAACATCACTGCAATGCATCTGCAGCCCTCAAGCCATTCCGCCTGTAGACTTCACGACCCACCATGTGCTTGATTCCTGCAACTTCAACCTCAATGCCAGCAACACCTTGCTTAATTCTCAGGCACTCAGCTGCAGCTGCTATTTCCACCTGCAATGCCCATTTGAGTTCTCACTGCAATATCATCTTCAGCCTCTTGCAGTACTCCATCTCAGTTGAACTGAAATAACACCACCATTAAATTCAGTGGAAACCCATCTTAATTCCACCAGTACCAGAACCCATATGCTCCATTCATCTGTTGCTTCATTTCAGCTACACAGGCCCACTCATTCACTCATTGTTTCCCAGCTGCTCAAACCCTAGCTCAACCAAATCCCTAACCATCGCCACCGACTGAAGCTGCCTTGAAATTCATCTTAGCTTTACAGCTCCAACTCCAATAGCACCACCTTCTTGCACTTACTACAAAGCCATCAACAAACTTGAGCCACAATGCCAACAAACCCCTGAGCATCTGCAGCCACAAATACCACCTGCAATACCCTTTTCATCACTACAAAGACTCTTGTACAATTACAATAGCTTCATTACATCTCTATTTTGCAGTTTCATTCTCTTGGCATCATAACACAGCACCACCAGTTCCATATTGAATCTCAAGATTTCAATTTCAGATCCAGAACAAACCATAACAATAGTACCAATCACTCAGAACCAGCACAAACACACACACCACTTCAATCAATGCCTGCAACTTCACTCAGATCACATTCTTCCTGCCAGTGCCTTACTGCAACTTCTTGCATTAGCAGCTGCAACCAACCACTGTAATGCAGCTTCAATTCCACCTGCACTGTCACAAACTCTAATAACTCAACCACACTGTCACTGCATCAGTACATAGCAACACTCAATCCCCACAGACAAACAACAACTCAAACACCAGAATCATCTGATACCCATCTTCAATTTCTTCATCTATTTCTCTGTCTTGTCCATCTACTTTCATTCCAAACTTGAACTGCACAAACTCAGTAGCTCCCTCCTTGAGTTCACTGTCACCAATGCTTCTGTACATCAGGTCAGCTTCAATACCTTCCTCCTTTTCTCGATCTGAACCAAACCCATGTTCCATTGCCTTTACAACAACCAGTAATAGCATACTTCCTTCATTTCGAGGTCGACAGCAACAAAGCCTCCAAACTGCAAATTCCAATCATAACAAGCCAGCATCACTTCAATTGCTTCCTGAGTTGTTCTCTACGGCACCAGCACCTGCAATTCATAAACTACTAACACCATAAATCCCTTCAAATCTGTCTCGCAACCCCACAACACCTGCAATCACCATTTCTATTTCATTCACTGACTGTTGTGCTTGGTCTCATCTCCAACACCTGCAACAGCTGCAATCTTCAATCCTCTCAGCATCATCAAACCCATGACTCTCTTTACAGCTAACTTCTGTAATTCCATCTCACAACATCAGTTACTTAGTTCTTGCAATCTTGAGCCGCCTCTGTCATCAACAACACCATGAGCCATTTCAACATCAGGTCTGCACAGCTTGAGCCGCTTCTGTCTCATCACCAATCATGCATCTCAAATTACTCCAACAGCAGCTGTATCTTCTTCAAACCAGACCCTCGACATAAACACAGAAACCCATATCATATTGTGATTCGAATCTTCATCTTCCTTACCTGAGAATTTCACAGACTGCAATTGCTTCAATCGATTCACCAACAGAAACCCATCTCTAATTTCTTCTTCATCTTCTCGGTCTCAAAACTGTTGTGACAGTGGCTACATAATTTCTACCAAATTCGAAACCTAGTTCAACCCAAACTCATAAATCAACTTTTAATCTCAATCCCTAACTCCAATCTCTCAATTCGATTACCACAGCCAAACCCTAACCAAAACCATTCACAAATTCGACCCATTGTTCCATGTCTTCTCAAAGCTCAGAACCCTACTTCCTAGCAACAACACGATCCTCTACTAATTCTTGGAATTCAACTCAAAACCCTAAGTTTGAATTCTTCTATTTTCCTTTCTCTGTTGAACAATGGAGCTCCATCAGTTTAGGTAGAAGAAGAAAAGTGATTTCTTCACTGAAACTCAGGTGTTTTGCAAGGAACTGGATTTACACGCCCTAGCTTTGGATAAGGGCCACCTGAGTTGATAGCTCTGCAAGACTGACAATCCACCCTCCTTCATAATTCTTGTATTGTCAGCTACAGGGAACTGACAAGCTTAATTACTGATTTTCTCATAACTTTCTCGTATGATGTCGGAGTGACATCATTCTTTCACCGGTGGCTTTGAATTTTTGTTCTCATCAAGATGATTGAGAATAAATCCACGATTTTGATGCGTGTCGTACCACAAAAAAATTAATTCAAGATTTTCCACCTAATTAAAAATAATATAATGGAAGTCAAGTTCGTTCCCACGAGGAGCAAGAGATTCTAGTTGTAGAAATTGTCACGAAAAGGGGGTGTAAAAAGCAAAAGAAAATAAACAAAGCAATTAAAAGATAAAGTTGAAAGCAATAAGAGAGACAAGATCAAGGAATCATTCTTCGTTACAAAACAATGAATCAAGTTATGTTCTCTTCTACTTGTTATTAGTCACAGATTATCACCAACCGTAGGATAGCAGGTCCGCTTAGCTAGCCCCAAAATCCCTAATTTCACCGAGTAACAGTCCGCTTAGTTATCGATTCTATTCAAAAGAACCACCCCGAGGTTTTACAAGATGTAATTCCCCTCGAATGCATTAAGATTTATGAATTTAGGTTTAGTACTAGTAGTTAAACTCGGTTCGCTTGGTTCACTTTCTAGCGTTGTTTCTACACACAATTGCTCCACGGAATCCCTCCGCAAGGTCTCGTGTTTGCTACTTATGTAAAGAGTCAAGAAACGATTACTTATCTCCTAACTTTCACTAGCTTTAGATTAAATCGACAAATCAATTTAGTTGGCCACCTAAACAATCTATCAATCAATCATGAATGTCTTTAAGATCATTCCTATTAGTAAAAAAAACGATAATCATGTGAAAAACTTCAAGATAGAATTGAAAACAAAAACTCAAAACATAAATTAAGAACTAGGAATTCATCCTCAATCAATAATAAAATTAGCTACTCATGTTTTTGAAATTCACACAAATAATAATAATTAAAAGGAGAATTTTCAAGAGTTCACACAAATAATTAAAAGAAGAATTTTAGAAAAGCAAGCAAAAACACAAGTGATGTGTGTAGAGAGAGGTGTGTCAAAGATGTAGAAAACTTCTCTATTTATAGGCTTCAATATTCTCCAACTCTTCCAAGGATTAGAATCCTTTTCCTTTAGCAATTCAACTTCCAAATTCAAGTCTTTCTCAACTCTTCCATCTTCTCTTTCCAAATTTGAATCCAATTCTCCATCCAATTCCTAGCCCAAGTCTTCACACCCATGAGAGAAATCCATAGAAAATTCTGGAATTTTTGCTCGCCGGAAAACTGGGATTATGGCCGGAATCCGGCCAGAATAGTCGCCGCCGGCCACCTGAAAATTTCTCCGTCGGTGGAATATTCGACGGAATATTCCGTCAGTCCACCGTTAGGAATAACGGTCAAACTAACAGTCGAGTCGTCGATCAACGGTCAAGGGAAAGGAATGAGTCGGCAGCGAAGTCACCGCTTAGTTAGCCTGAATAATCTTACTCGGCAGAGTTGGATCGATTTGGATCACCGAGTGGATCGGTTCATCGTGGGGTTAACCCGCTTTGTAAGAAATTCAGGCAGAGTTTCGTTTGTTTATCAGGATTTCGGCCAATTTCGGAGCCATTATTTCCTTCACTCGTTAAGAATTCCTAGCATACATCTAATGTAATTCGGGCATTCGGTCTCAATTAGCCCACATTTGCAACACTCCATCCCTCAAAGAACAACAGTCTTCACTCATGCCTCGCACCTCCACTCGCAATGTGAGTTTCATTTCCATTTGCTTTGCATATTGCCAAGCATTCCCATTTCCGATTCAAATATAGCTTCAACTCCACCTCACCGCCATCCCATAACACCATCGAGAACCTTAACCCAAGATATCCACAACTCGGTCCATCACTTCAACAATCCTCTCGGTGCCACTGCAATCTCGAGTCACATCCACCACTTCCCACCAGACAAGCATCAACACCTAGTTCCACCCGAAGTTTCAGCTCTCAATTAGCTGTCGGTTCAACTTCAACCTCGTCTCAAGACCCATTACTCACCGCACTACTGAGTTCAATGATGGTGGCAATAACAAACTCACAAATTCACTACAATTTCATCACCAATCACATTCTTCTCGCCGGGGATACTACCATCTCGGGCCAGCTCCATTCTCTTCCCGCTTTCGGTGCATCGTGATGGCCACTACCATACACAACCGTAGCCGCATCCTCATTCACCACCCGCACCGCCACGCCTCGCTTCTGCCATATACTCAATCTCAGCTCCATTCTACCTCCAGTCTGCAACTCCATCTATCACCCACATCTCACTGTGAACTCTATCTTATCAGCAGCAACAACATTTTCTCCACTGGCACTTTCAGTTGCCATTCCATTGCAGCATCTCTCAGACCCTTGACAACACATAACCGTTCTTAAGACTACGCTAAACCTTCATCCCCGGACCACGCCCTGCACCACGACCTTGATTTGCAACTCCAATCCGAGCCATTTCACTTATCAACACCAGACCAACCATCATCAACCCCTCCATTGAGACAACATCCACGAAACTCCATTGAGACATCATCATCATCGCCTAATTCATCTTTGAATTCATCACAAACCCCTCTCGCCACTCACCGATATCCCTTGAGCAAAGAAACCAATCAGCCACATACCCATTAACTCACGGGAATAGCCTCCCTGAGTCAGTTCAAGCCACCAGAAGCAAAACCCTGGTTCCATTTCAGCCTCACTTACCACTCATTCTTCTACTCATCCAACCACCTGAACCACCATCAACTCACATCCATGTACCTCATTGTACACACCAATCTTCACGATTTGAATCACACATTGACAGCCTCTCTTCCCTGAATTTCTCCAGCTATTCCCGTGTGCAAATTCTTCCCAAAACCACCATTTCTTCCATCCTTGGTTAACAGCCACCAAACATGGCTAAGTTGACGGCGAATCAAGTTCGGATTGGTCGATTGGCCGCGTAACATGACCTTTCTTCTCTACTTGAATTTTTCTCAACACGACGATCCATGGCTGCCTTCATTTCATCTCTCGTTTCGATCTCGTTCTCCATCTTCAACAAAGACAAAAACCCTAGAATCTCCTCGCCTAACAATCACAGAGACCCATCACTCCCTTCACTCCAAACCATAACCCCACCTTCTCCCGATGCTTCAAAGACGCCATCTCAATTTGATCTCTCGGATCCGACAACAAGCAATGGCGCTCTCTTCTCCATTTCGGTTTCGGTGAAAACAATGATTGAGAAATGAAATCGAAACTTGATTTCGATCTAGGGTGTAGGAACGGGAGTGGCTAATCCCACTCAAATGAAATAGATAAGGGGTTACCTGGACATGACTCTAGGCACCCAAACTGTTTCCCGTTAAGGGCTAACTAGCTCAAACATGGCTGTCGGTTTCATGTATCCGACAAGCTAATTCATAGGTTTCGCTCAGTAACTTTCTCGACGCAATGGATTGACTTCAAGCTCTCGCCGTTAGCTTCATATTTCCGTTCTCGCTCCCAATGAACGTTTTCTCCTTCTTTTGCTTCCAAAGACTCCATTGCACCTAATAACTCAAAAGTACACATAAAATACACAATTCACACGAAAAATAGCAAAGAAAGCATAAACTCTATATAGTAAATACGTGTATTCTACACCTATCGATTCCCCACACTTAGACTTTGCTAGTCCTCGAGCAAATCAAACTAAAACTCACAACTTCAAAGCGTTCAAGCGTCCCAAGCATCCAAGGAGCTATGAGGACATAGAGTTTCGCATGCTAGTAATAAGAAGTTAGAAATACTAAAGAACATATTCTCATTCTTAAATATTGAGTGAGAAATAACCACACCATAATGAGAGAATGCGTGTTTGAGAAACGATCAATAAGCATTTCGCCCGACTTCGCCTCACCAAATAGGATTTTATGATAATTGCACTCAAAAAGACGGCTTTTTTATGGGTCTCACATGTGTGCAGGTAGGAATGAAGAGAGAATTCCTGCAACACGTTGAATGATGGGAAAGATAACTTCCGAAATTTTGAAAAACCCACATCTTTTAATATTTTGAAAAACCATTTTTCTGACGATCTCTACGAAAGGAAATCAACCATTTATTATTGAGGATGAGATTACTTACTCACCTTCACATCCGATCGCCAATTATGATAACACCACTCTCACGTCATCCAATAGAAACGTCTTCCGCTCCTCGTCTTGATCTTCTTCGTCTTTGGTTTCAACTATTGATGATAAACTCTTGAATTTCGTAATTCCTTGACAATTTGTAACTCTTTTACCTTAAAACCTTGTCGCTTGAAACTTCCTTATAAATTTTCCTTCCCCACGGCTCATTAAATAAAAATAAGAACAAATATTTCTCTTGTTTTTCTCTTTTTTTTTTCAAACTTTTTTTTTTCAATTTTTTTTTTTTTTTTTTTTTTTTGAAAACAAGAGAAATTAAATACAAAATAAACCATGGCCATGGAAAAAGTATTTTACCACTTGATTCTTCACAACTTGTATCGTCTTTGAAATCATAAACTTTCAAAAATTCTCACCTTTTAATTTTCTTCGCTTTTACGAATAAATCTTCATACTTGTATGTATAATTATGCTCATTGTATTGTAAGTCTTCAACATATATGTAAAATCCGCTCATTTGTATGTTGCTTTACTTGTATTTGAAATTTGCTCTTTTTTCTCGTTCCGTTGCTTGTAAACCTTAAACTTTTCCAACTTTCCTTGTAGATTTTGATGTTGCTCCTTGTTGATGATGAATGTGTTTCTATGGATCCGTTGTTGTTGAGAGAGAGAATGGTGCTAGCGCAAATCGAACTACAAGAAGGAAGCTTTCATCTATAGACGTCACCCTCATGATTGACAAAATTAGCACTCAAGAGATCAAAGAGTAGTGCTTCTATTGGTGGGAGGTTGGGTAGCTCACCATTCTACCCGGAATTAATGTACGGTGACACACACTCAAAAGAAGCTCTTTAGTAGATGGAAAATTTCTGGTCGGTGCCTCACATGATATGAATACGGGTAGTCTCCACTAAAGATTGATCAAAGCAACTCTAATAATGCACTTCTCCCGCACCAAATTCGCATCACCGGCATGATTAAATCCATTATTTAACACTCTAACAAACAAGAAATCCGAATGTAGTTCTCTAACATTTCCAAGTTCAATTATGTCGGTCAAAATCTCTATGTAAACATACCTAGAAATATGCTAGTGACTCTAAAATCTTTAAAAGTTGGAGTTTTTATGTAAAACTTTTTTTTTTTTTTTTTCAAAATTTTTTTAATTTTTTTGTAATAATTTTTGTTTTAAAAACATGCTTAACCACTACCCACACTTAAACCTTACATTGTCCTCAATGTAATTGAATCCTCCTAGTAAAGTCAAGGTGGGAAATTTTAACATGATAAGAAACAAAAAAAAAAGAAATAACAAAAATAAAAAGATAAGAAATACAAAACCTATGGGTTGCCTCCCATTAAGCGCTTGTTTTAAAGTCGACGGCCCGACTTAGCTCTTGCAAGATTCATTAGCCCGGATCAATCTCTTTCACGGGAAAACATGATTTCACATCACTAGGGTATCGCGTTGTCTCAAAGATATTGAAGTGGATGAGTGTACCATCAAACTCCATAGTCAAGGTGCCATTTTGGACATCAATCTTTGTTCGGTGCTTGTAGAATGGTCTACCCAATAGCAAAGGTGTAGACTTGGAAGAATTCTCATCATTCATGTCTAAGACATAGAAATCGGTAGGAAATACAAGCTCATTAACCTGCACCAAAACATTCTCAACAATCCCTTTCGGGTAAACATTAGATCGGTTAGCAAGTTCAAGAACTACCGGTCTCTTTAAGAGGACCAAGATTCAAAGAATCATAAATCGAGGAAGGCACAACATTAACCGATGCTCCCAAATCTAGCAAAGCTCGAGTAAACCTTGTTTTACCAATTGTGCAAGGTATATTGAAACTAAGGGTCCTTTAATTTTGGTGGGAGTTTCTTGAGAATAAACGCCTGAAGCATTCTCCCCACACTCATGACTTCATTCCCTTTCAACCTTTTCTTCTTCATGCACAACTCCTTTAAGAACTTTGCACAACGAGGAATTTGACGAATAGCTTCTATGAGTGGAATATTGACTTGTACTTTCTTAAAGACCTCCCAAATATCCATGTATTCCAAGTCTTTCTTTGATTTAGCAAATCGGCTAGGAACGGGGTGGAGTTGTGAAAGTAGGAACCGTCTCCTCGGGTTGGGTGGTTGGAGATGTTTTCTCCTTTGGTGCGGTTTCAATTTCCTCTTTCTCATCATACACCTTATCTTGTTGATTTGGTTGCTCCACTTGTTTCCCACTCCTCAAAGTAATCGCATTAACGCTCTCTCTTGGATTAACAAATGGTTGTGAAGGAAGTTTTGTGGACGCTTGCGCTTTCAATAAGTTCACATCGGTCGCTAATTTCCCCACTTGAATTTGTAAATCCTTGATTGCCGAATCGGTCTTTTGTTGATTTTGTTGAAACATTGACGTAATACTTTGCATCATGACATTAAGCTTATCATCTATCGAAGATCCATGTTCCTTCACTTGAGGTTGGAATTGTTGTTGAGGTTGGAAACGTGATTGTTGGAAACCACCTTGTTGCTCATATGGATTAGGAACCGCCGCTTGCTTATTTGCATAGCTAAAGTTAGGATGATCCTTCCACCCGGTATTGTAAGTATTCGAGTATGGATCATACCTTGGCCTTTGATTTGGATATAAAGCATTCACTTGTTCGGTCTCATTATCCGGAATAATCACCGCGGCCATCCTTTGAATCATTATCTCCATGTTACTCATTTTTTGATCAAGATGTGATGATGCATCACTAACTTCATGCACTCGCCTAACCATGGGTTCATCTCTTGTGTAGAATTATTGCGAGTTCGCCACCATGATTTCAATCAACTCGGTGGCTTGGGTCACCGTCTTGTTCATTAGTGCACCACCACCCGCGGCGTCAAGAAGAGACCTATCACTTGGGTGAAGAGCTTCATAGAAGTATTGGAGTATCATAACACCACTAAATTGATGGTGTGGACAACTTGCCACCAACCTCTTGTATCGCTCCCAACATTCATACAATGATTCTCCCACTTGTTGTTTCAATCCACAAATCTCCTTGCGAATTTGAGTAGCTTTGGATGCGGGAAAATATCTCTCGAGGAAAAGTTTCTTCATCCCATTCCATGTTGTGATACTTCCGGAAAGCAAATAATATAACCATTCCTTAGCATTACCCGCCAAAGAAAACGGGAAAGCTTTCAACATTGCTCCATCCGCATTAGTCTCCGGTGGAAGCATAGCCATAACTAATGTATAGAAGTCCATAAGATGTTTGTTTGGGTCCTCATTCACCATGCCATGGAACTTTGGTAACTCTCTAATCAACCCCGGCTTGATCTCGAAGGTTGAGTTAGTTTGGATACACCATTGTTGTGTATCGAGCTTGTGAGAAGCTAGGTCCTTGAGTGTACGTTCAGCCATTGTTTCTTCCTCTTTGTCCCAATCACTTGATGAAGAAGGAGGAAGTGGAGTGTTAATCGCACGAATGAAATCCTTTAGTTGAGTGCTTAGGATCGAAGACGTATCGGACTCGGTCTGCCCTCTTTAAGCATTCACCAAAGGTATAACACCTGAAACAAGATTCTCACAAACTAAGTTAGATACGGTAAAGAATCTAACAAAGCAAGAATAAAGCAAAAAGAAAAATAAAAACAACTAAAAATCGCCCGTTGCTCCCCGGCAGCGGCGCCAAAATTTGATGCGTGTCATACCACAACAAATTAATTCAAGATTTTCCACCCAATTAAAAATAATATAATGGAAGTCAAGTTCGTTCCCACGAGGAGCAAGAGATTCTAGTTGTAGAAATTGTCACGAAAAGGGGGTGTAAAAAGCAAAAGAAAATAAACAAAGCAATTAAAAGATAAAGTTGAAAGCAATAAGAGAGACAAGATCAAGGAATCATTCTTCGTTACAAAACAATGAATCAAGTTATGTTCTCTTCTACTTGTTATTAGTCACAGATTATCACCAACCGTAGGATAGCAGGTCCGCTAGCTAGCCCCAAAATCCCTAATTTCACCGAGTAACGTGTCCGCTTAGTTATCGATTCTATTCAAAAGAACCACCCTGAGGTTCGCTTACAAGATGTAATTCCCTGAATGCATTAAGATTTATGAATTTAGGTTTAGTACTAGTAGTTAAACTCGGTTCGCTTGGTTCACTTTCTAGCGTTGTTTCTACACACAATTGCTCCACGGAATCCCTCCGCAAGGTCTCGTGTTTGCTACTTATGTAAAGAGTCAAGAAACGATTACTTATCTCCTAACTTTCACTAGCTTTAGATTAAATCGACAAATCAATTTAGTTGGCCACCTAAACAATCTATCAATCAATCATGAATGTCTTTAAGATCATTCCTATTAGTAAAAACAAACGATAATCATGTGAAAAACTTCAAGATAGAATTGAAAACAAAAACTCAAAACATAAATTAAGAACTAGGAATTCATCCTCAATCAATAATAAAATTAGCTACTCATGTTTTTGAAATTCACACAAATAATAATAATTAAAAGGAGAATTTTCAAGAGTTCACACAAATAATTAAAAAGAAGAATTTTAGAAAAGCAAGCAAAAACACAAGTGATGTGTGTGTAGAGAGAGGTGTGTCAAAGATGTAGAAAACTTCTCTATTTATAGGCTTCAATATTCTCCAACTCTTCCAAGGATTAGAATCCTTTTCCTTTAGCAATTCAACTTCCAAATTCAAGTCTTTCTCAACTGTTCCATCTTCTCTTTCCAAATTTGAATCCAATTCTCCATCCAATTCCTAGCCCAAGTCTTCACACCCATGAGAGAAATCCATAGAAAATTTTGGAATTTTTGCTCGCCGGAAAACTGGGATTATGGGTAGGAATCCGCCAGAATAGTCGCGGCCACCGAAAATTTCTCCGTCGGTGGAATATTCGACGGAATATTCCGTCGGTCCACCGTTAGGAATAACGGTCAAACTAACGGATCGGTCGTCGGTCAACGGTCAAGGGAAAGGAATGAGTCAGCAGCGAGTCACCGCTTAGTTAGTTGAATAATCTTACTCAGAATTTGGATTTACTGGATCACCGAGCTGGATCGGTTCATCATAGGGTTAACTCGCCCGTAAGAAATTCAATGTGAGTTTCGTTTGTTTATCAGGATTTCCGCCAATTTCAGGCCATTATTTCCTTCTGTTGAGAATTCCTAGCATACATCTAATGTAATTGGGCATTGGTCTCAATTAGCCCACAGTTTGCAACACTCCATCCCTCATAATGACAACAACGAGTCTTCACTCATGCTGCACCTCCACTCCGTGATTTCATTTCCATTTGCTTTGCATATTGCCAAGCATTCCCATTTCGATTAAGTTGTAGCTTCAACTCCACCTCACTGCCATCCCATAACACCATCGAACCTTAACCCAAAGATATCCACAACTCGGTCCATCGGCTTCAACAATCCTCATCGGTGCCACCTGCAATCTCGGCCACATCCACCACTTCCCATAGACAAGCATCAACACCTAGTTCCACTGAAGTTTGAGCTCTCAATTAGCTGCTTCGGTTCAACTTCAACCTCTCGTCTCAAGACCCATTACTCACCGCACTCTGAGAGTTCAATGATGGTGGCAATAATGACTCACAAATTCACTACAATTTCATCACCAATCACATTCTTCTCGTGGAGGATACTACCATCTCGGGCCGGCTCCATTCTCTTCACCTTCTCGGTGCATCGGTGGCCACTACCATACACAACCAGAGCTGCATCCTCATTCACCACCCGCACCGCCATAGCACCGCCGCCATATACTCAATCTCAGCTCCATTCTACCTCCAGTCTGCAACTCCATCTATCACCCACATCTCACTGTGAACTCCATCTTATCAGCAGCAACATCATTTTCTCCACTGGCACTTTCAGTTGCCATTCCATTGCAGCATCTCTCAGACCCTTGACAACACATAACCAGTTCTTAAGACTACGCAAACCTTCATCCCAGGACCACGCTGCACCACCACGACCTTCATTGCAACTCCAATCTGAGCCATTTCACTTATCAACACCGGGGACCAACCATCATCAACCCCTCCATTGAGACAACATCCTGTAAACTCCATTGAGACATCATCATCATCAGCTAATTCATCTTTGAATTCATCACAAACCCTCTCGCCACTCACCGATATCCCTTGAGCAGCAACCAATCGCCACATACCCATTAACTCACAGAACAGACCTCCCGAGTCGGTTCAAGCCACCGAAGCAAAACCCCGGTTCCATTTCAGCCTCACTTACCACTCATTCTTCTACTCATCCAACCACCCGAACCACCATCAACTCACATCCATGTACCTCATTGTACACACCAATCTTCACGATTTGAATCACACATTGTGACCTCTCTTCCCCGAATTTCTCCGCTATTCCGTGTGCAAATTCTTCCCAAAACCATCATACCACGACCACCATTTCTTCCATCCTTGGTTAATGACCACCAAACATGGCTAAGTTGACGTGAACCGGTTCTAATTGGTCGATGGCTGCGAGAACATGACCTTTCTTCTCTACTTGAATTTTTCTCAACACGACGATCCATGGCTGCCTTCATTTCATCTCTCGGTTTCGATCGTTCTCCATCTTCAACAGCAAAACCCTAGAATCTCCTCGGTCCTAACAATCACAGAGACCCATCACTCCCTTCACTCCAAACCATAACCCCACCTTCTCCGATGCTTCAAAGATCGCCATCTCAATTTGATCTCTCGGATCCGACAACAAAGAATGGCTGCTCTCTTCTCCATTTCGGTTTCGAGGTGAAAACAATGATTGAGAAATGAAATCGAAACTTGATTTCGATCTAGGGTGTAAGGCGGAGTGGCTAATCCCACTCAAATGAAATAGATAAGGGGTTACCCAGACATGACTCTAGGCACCCATTTGTTCCGTTAAGGGCTAACTAGCTCAAACATGGCCTGTCGGTTTCATGTATCCGACAAGCTAATTCATAGGTTTCGCTCGTAACTTTCTCGACGTGATCGGATTGACTTCAAGCTCTCGCCGTTAGCTTCATATTTCCGTTCTCGCTCCCAATGAACGTTTTCTCCTTCTTTTGCTTCCAAAGACTCCATTGCACCTAATAACTCAAAAGTACACATAAAATACACAATTCACACGAAAAATAGCAAAGAAAGCATAAACTCTATATAGTAAATACGGTGTATTCTACACCTATCAGATTTGAGAGAGTTCCACTTCTTTTTGCTCCAATGACTCTAAAGTACCTAATAAACTCAAAATCAACCATAAGATACACAATTTACAAGAAAAACTCGCAAAGAAAGCATAAACATTGATATAAATCTAGGTGTTTATCACACCCATTAGCGCCTCCTGCAACACTTCCTGATACATGATTGCGTAATCTCCATGACTATCATTGTCGTACCTTTGGGGGTATGCTGACGGTTGGGGGTATGCCAACTCTCTCCGCCGTCGCATATATCTAACGATAACTGACTCCATTTTACAGCTAAAATAAAATGAACATTTTAATTTTAATCAATCACGCCATAGCATACCAATTAAACCGTGTAAGTTTTCAAAAATATACTATAAAAGACACTTAAATTTAATCAGACGTAGAAAATATAATATGTATAAGACGATGTGCAACTAAGATTAAGAGAAATCAAGTAGATATGAAACAAGAACACACTAACAAACATGTACTAAATCGTATCTAATCAACACCATTTTAACTAGTTTTACTAGACATCGGAAAAAACTGAGTATTTGGCACAACTTCCATATCAACACTGTCTTCCCCTCTCTACCCACTACCATGAACACTACCCTCCTAACTCCCACCTAAGCTCAGGCCTAAGAATTCACTAGAGTTTGGTAAATCACTATAGATTGGCGAGCCATGCGCCATTGGCATGTGGGGCTGAACATGAACGTTACTTTCAAGACCATAAGGGACATAACACGTATTCGCTGTAGAGGGCTTTCCTGTCTGACGCTTACGACGGCATTGGGTTTCCTCCAATGATACACTTGCGTCATAAGTGGTAGCAAAGGTTTGTTCTTCCTAACTTGAAGTGAAGAGGCCATCAGATGTTTTAGAACTACGATGTGCGTTGGGGGTGTTATACAACGCTCAACGACGAGACTCATCGAACACTGTCTGTCTAGTGGATATGAGGCACCAGTAAGTGTCCGCCGCAAACTGGGATAGCTCTTCCTAAAAAATAAATATTAACTTTGTTAACATACTAATGTAACAATGTATAATATTCAAATAAAATTTATAATGAAATATAAATGGACTAACCTTTGAGACATTCATATTATCAAAATTGTATGGGTTTGGTTGCCTCATGGCTAGAACTAGGTCTTCAAACGATTATTTATAAAATGGCACATCCCATTGTACGTTTGGTAGTTGTGTCATGGACGGTCCGTGATGAGTGCCAAATATTACATATTTATACACCTTTTTATTGGCATTTAACTCATCTTTTGTGCTCAGAAATCAGATATTATCCCAGATTCTGTGTTTTCTTTGTTCTCAAGAATAAATATGTGTATTAATTAATTTTGTGTTTTTAGGTAATAAATAAAGCTCGGAGAAATTGAGGAGCCAAAAGAGCAAAGAATTGGAGTCGAGCATCTATGGAGCAGAAAGCCAAAGCCCGCGCGCGCATTAGTTGCAACCCAACAAGGAGCAACCCATCTACAAGACATGGGCTAGAGCTACCCGTGACCCGGATCCGAGCCCGTTTCTCCCTGAGCCGTTCAGATTTCACCCATCTTCATCCTACGGTCGCATCAACGGACGCATCTGATTCACCGAGATCCAACGCTCGCTTGCCTTTCGCATCGCCTTCTCATTTGCACCCGCTCAACACCGAATCGCCCTATACCTATACCCAGTCGAGCAAACCCATTTCTTCTTCCATCTTCTCTTTCTTCTCCCACGACTCCACAGAGAAAAACCCATCCTTCTTCTTCACCTCCCATACCTGTTGCAGAGATCATCATCACCATCATCTCCTTCTCCTGCCACCACCACCACTCCATCTCCAGTCATCATCAGTAGCCACCTGCTCTCCCTCTCTATCTCGAATCATCTCTCTCATAGCTTCTCCAACCCTAGAAGCTATGTTAGATATAATTGGAGTTAGGGTTTCACCAACAACCCGCATGGTCGATTCGAGACGATTTGAGGAGACAATGGATTGAGCGACGTGGGTGAGAGAGTATTTTCTGTTTTTCTGTTTTGGAGAAATTTAGGGTTTTTGAATTGCATGTATAAATAAGTTTAAGGGGTGTGTGAAAAACCTTATGCCTGGGCTAGCCAGAGCACCAATAGTAGTTTAATTTGTGTTTAACCATGTTATAAGCTTAATTGCTAGGGTTTAGATGAAACCCATAATCAATTGATAAGTGTGGTTCATATTTTGATATTGTTCTTGATTGTGCTATATTGTTTAGGATAAATATAATCTTAACACTCAGCATTTTACTTTCATAGTATATGCCATGTATGCATTGTAGTTGGATAAATTCTATGTTGACTGTGTTGCAATTCATGCTTCATTAAATGCTATTGATCCTCAGACTAGTTGTGCCCTGAGAAGACAGTTAGTGCTTGGGAAAGATACCCTAATTGTGATTAGAATATCCATCTTAAGATAGGTTTAATCATCTAAGTAGTGAAAATTGATCTC
The DNA here is from genome assembly GCA_023531295.1 of Papaver armeniacum. Lineage (NCBI taxonomy): Eukaryota > Viridiplantae > Streptophyta > Magnoliopsida > Ranunculales > Papaveraceae > Papaver > Papaver armeniacum. The sequence continues at coordinate 23,725 of JAJJWW010004752.1, forward strand.
GTGATTAGTTCTTGTGACAAGACAAAGCTAATACTAGGGGTTAGTTAATCGCCTTAGCTGATAGTAAGCCATCCATTGAGACCCTGGATGAAAAGCGAGACTTGCATCTTGTCTGGCATCCATTCTAAGGGACAAGAACATTATTGAAGGTGGACTGACTTAGCTAAGATTAGGTGGTGGAGTCGACACCCTAGTGCTCTCTATCTGTTTACAATTTACCTTGCTGCTTTAGTTTCGATTCATACAACTCCAACACCTCAGTCGTATCGACACTCAAACCTTATTTGTGTTACATTTCATAGAAACTCAGTTAAGCCAAGCCTTAGAATCAATATAAGCCACACAAGTCTCTGTGGATCGACCTGTGCTTGCCACTGCCTTCAAAGGCACTGTGCACTTGCAGTTTAAGACGTAGGAAAAGCTCTTTTAAGCTCCTACCAAGTTTTTGGCGCAATTGTCGGGACTTGGCGTGTGCTATCCTCGATCCATTGCTTGCTTTCTTTGAATTCCGTTCTCCCTTGTACATATTTACTTTGAATTATTCTTTGTAACCCTTGATTAGTATAACTTAGTTTAATTTTTGTAAACCGCATCAGAACTTAGGGAATTCTAGTATAACTTAGTTTAATACTTGCATATCTTAGTTAGTAACCTGTTTGCTATCTGCCATCTCACCCTGTAATTTCTTGTTTGCTATTTTTCTTTTGCTCTTGTTTAGCCTATTATCTCTTATCTTCTATAGCTTACATTCACTAGCCCCGCACTTTGTAACTTAGCCGCATTTTCAATATTTCGTTTATCACATAGCTGCATCTTGTTTCTATTAAGTTACCTGCATCACTGTCTTACCTACATCCTTGCATCATCTTGATAGTTAGTTTGCATCTCATGTTGTAGCTTAGTATTGCTTGTAACTCTTGTTCCCTGTCAGTCCAAAGTACTCTCAGTTGCATATGCCAGTGTTAACATTCATTCCATTTGATTTAACATGCACATTCCTGGGGACTGAGATTTGTTTGCTGAGTAAACAGGTACCTGTGAGTTGTTGAGCAAGCCCAAGGAAGAGAAGGAAAGGCGCAAAACTAGATTTTTGCAAAACCTTGAGCAACCCCTGCGACTTGTAATGTACCTGTGAGCTGTTGAGCAAGCCCAAGGAAGAGAAGGAAAGGCGCAAAACTGGAGTTTTGCAAAACCTTGAGCAACCCCTGCGACTTGTAATGTGAGTGGTTCCTTGACCTCTGGATTACACACCTGTTAGCTGGGTATGCCATGACTGTGTCTTTGAAATATGTGGGTATATGCATGAATTTGTTATCATATCTATGAGCTCTGTACCAAAACTGAACTGAGCATCACTAAGATTTGCCTAAAGCATCACAGTATAACCACCTATATTGCCTTGCTTGCCAAGAGTAGTCACCCTGCTAGGTAACCATCCCTAATTGTCTGTGAACTCATTGCTTGCACACCTCAGTGGCACTTGAGCAATTGTGAAACCTGAAATCTGTGCTTGTACATTCTGTGACCCTAATTGCCATCAGCTCTGTGCTTAGCTCCAACCCCTGCAGCTGTAGAGCCTAAGCTGCAACTTGGTCTACTGAGCATACCCTGAGCATAACCCATCTGCCCTGAGCTCCAGCCCCCTGAAGCTGTTAAGCCAAACTTGTATGTCAACCTGTGTGAATGCTGAGCCTTGATTGCATGATAAAACCTTGCTAGGTAGTAATCACACCTGCAACCTTTTTGCTTGTGTGCAACCTAAGCATAACCTGTGGAAATTAGACTTCATCTGAGTGAGTTGCCTTGTGTGTTCTGTGCATTAGAAATAGGTTGAACTAGCCATCTTTTCACTGAAAAACCTTAGCTTTGACAAGGTCTGAGATCAACTCCAGCCCCTGAAGCTGTGAGCTTGAGCAGCAACCCACATAACCCAGATATCTGCAAACCCCAGTTGAAGTCAACTGGGCTGGTTGCCATCTACTTTTCAATTTTGTTGCATAAACTTGTCACTGACCCGCTTGAGCCATTTATACCCTTGTGTGGGCTGTTGAGCCAAGTTGTTACCATCTATTGAGCTTAGCTTCCCTGTCTTGATAAAACCATTGGTTGGATGAGCGTGTTATTGATTCAAAGTTGGTGAGCCATCTGAAAACCCTTACATGAACCTGTGACTCTTGAGTGAAATCACTGTTTTGCTGAGCCTTTTGGCCCCTAATCTGTCAGCTATTCATCTGAGCATTGCACCCTGAGTTGCGCATTTGCATCTTGGCTCACCACAAGGCTTTGTAAACTCGGAGCATTGTCCTGAGTGTGCATTCTCATGTGCACGTTTGTTTTTAGCCCCTATTTGAGTGCATGTATCTAATTGTGCTAAATCTTTAGAATCTCTAAGTCGATGTGGTAAGCCTGTGAAGTTTATTTTTGGCCTCCAAGCCCCTGTCTTTGAATTGCATGAGCATTTTTCTTCCCTGAAATTGATTGCCATGTATAATTGCTAGCTGAGTTGTTGTTTTGCTGACATTTTGAGCAATTTATGTGCTACCTGAAATTGGTATCTTACTAATATCTCGATTGTTGCTCTGCTTTAGCTGATTGCCATGGGTGTTTGACTCTGAACTAGCTGCCAGGGTATCTTTGTGTATCAATCTGTGGCTCTTGAGTAAAATCTTTGTTAGCTGAACTCATTATTCGATGTGTTAAGCCTAAGTCAGTGTATCCCTGAAATCTGTTTGTCATAGACCCTAGTTCCCCTGATTTGCCCAATGCTCTGCTGACCAGTGCATCATTTCAAACCTTGCACATAAACTAGGCTGTGCTGAGCTGCAAGTAGTTGTGTTCATCTGTGCACAAAACTAGTGCATAAGCTGAGCAGTTGGGCTGCTTACAAGCTTGTTCTTTGCATCAGGCTGAGACCCACAGTGCACTGGGACTGCATATAACTGAAACCTAGTTCCACTGGGTTGTGCAACAAAATTGCACACGACCTGGGCTGCAAACAACCAAAACCCAAATAAACTAAACTGAATCCCACACTAACTGGGCTGTTAACTTCCCACTTAAACCAAACCAGCCCACATAAACCAAAAACTGAGCCCACAGCACTGGGCTTTGCATAACCTTTATTTGTGCATTTGTATGACTTGGGCTGCACATTTGCAAAGAACACCAAGCACTCTGTGGGCTTCGCTTCCTGTTTTGAGACATCATTGGTTATACATGCTAGGCTATTTGAGTTTCTAGACCATGTCGGGATTTTGGTCTGCGGCGGGGATGGAAACAAATCCATCGTAGAGCTTGCTTACGGGCATGCTTCACAATATGAACCCCCACATACCATAGTGATTTTAGGGAATACTATGAACCTTCTCGGGGGCCCCGACCTTGAATATCCATACCCTAATCATTATGACCACATGTATCATCAACCACCATGGGAGGATGAGCAATTCTATCCTCCAATGAACCCATGTATGCACTCCGGTAGAAGAAAACCTCATAGAACAAAACAATGCTAGGTTTGAATGAATGCAATGCATGATCATCCATTTAGCAACATGTATGAGTTTCCCTTGTGTAGTGAACCATGTGCACAACCATATAATAATCATTCATATGAAACATGCATACCACTATTGAAGACTCTCCTTCCATTGAACAGTGTTACTTGTTCTTAAAGATGAACCCGATTCATTTAGAAAAAGAAGAATGGAGGAAGTTCATGAAAGGATGATTGTTGTCCCTAATGAAGAAAATCTTGAAAATAGTGTTTCTCTTCCTACTCATGCAACTGATATTGAATATGAACCTAATCTAGAGGAAAATGAGTACACTAGAAATGCTACAAATTTCAATAGGGAAATACATTTTTGTTATGATGATGATGATGATGAATATGATATGTTAGAAGAGCATGTGTATCTTTGAAAATATGATGGAATCTTTGGGTTCGAGAGACGTTAAGCGTCTCTTACGTGAACCCTATGAATGATACTTCTTCTAACATTCATATATGTGATGTTGATTCTGAGCTTGGGTTTGTGAAATTCTTCGGTGAAAGTGAGCATGCTACACAACTTGTTTGTGACTTAAGAAAGGATGAATCTTACGTTGACACTAATGTTCTTTTGGATCATGATATTATTTGTGTGTCTCGATTCCTGCCCATGTCACAATATGTTGCCTCCTCCGATGATTATGACAAGGAGATTGATGAATTGTTCTATGAAGGTGAACATGATTTACCTTCTTCCGACCTTTAGGAAAGTGTGTGATGGTGCAAATGATCTTATACATGAAAACAACTTAGATGTACCTAATCTCTCTCCTAAGGCACGATTGAAACTCTTCCACCAAACCTAGGTGTAGTTTGTAACAAAATTGCAAAACCAACTTTTCTAAGAGTTCCTAATTTAGGCCTAGAGCTTTGTGCTTCCCAAGTCCTCTTGGACTATTTTGCATCAAAGTATAACACTTTTAAGGAGCCACAGTTGGAATGTGTATATCTCACTGTTCTTAGCAAAACTCATTTTTGAGTTAGACCTTTGCATGATGTACCTTTAAAATTGCAAGATTTTGTGCTCAAGAACACATCATTGTTGACAAGTTTAGGTTTGGGGTAACTTGTTCACGTATGCAATCTTTCTGCACTCTCATGTTATATTTGTGTAAGGCTGTTGATGTTTGTACATATTGTCTTTTGGGTTGATCCTCAACTCTTTAGATTGTTGGTGTATGGTGAATTTTCATTGTATATAATCCAGTAGGACTTGTTAAATTTTCTTTCTTGAATCGGTTGAGTTTTCTTGTACATATATTGTGCTAATCCGATATGATCTCCACCGAGAATGTTGGATTCTAGCCTTGACAAATGAAGCTCTAACCTTGCTCCCGCCGACATCCGGTAATCTCTTCCCTTTTCTCTTATCAGCATAGTTCTCTTGGTATATGACTATTTAAAATTTTATCATCTGTTGACACATTGAGGACAATGTTTGATTTAGGTTTGGGGGTGCATTTGCATATAGAGTTTTTAGTCTTTTTAATCTTTTATTTTCAAAAAAAAAAAAACAAACTCTTTTTGTAAATAAAAACCTCCAACTTTTAGAGATTTTAGAGTCACTAGCATGCTTCTAGCTATGTTTACATAGAGAGTCTGACCGAAATAACAGAACTTGGAAGTACTGGAGAACGCAATCGGGTTTCTTAGTTGATTAGAGCATTAAAGTTGGGTTTAACCATACTGGAGGGCGAATTAGGTGCTGTTTAGATATTCGGTAGTAGAATTGTGATCACCCATAGTGGAGGCTACCCATTTTACATCAAGTGAGGCACCAACCTTCAATTTTTGCAACTTTCTAGAAAAGCTGTTAGAGTGTGTGTCACCGTACGTCAATTCCGGGTAGGAATGGTGAGCTACCCAACTTCGCACCAATCTCAGCACTACTTTTGATCTCTTGAGTGCTATTTTTTTCAATCATGAGGGTGACGTTTAAAGATGAAAACTCCTTCTAAATACCGATTTGCAGTTAGCATCACTCTCTCCATCTCAATCAACAGATTCATAGAAACACATCATCGTCAGCAAGCAGAGCATCATCAGAATATTTGAAGAAAGGTTGAGATAGTCCAAGGTTTATGTGCAACAAAGAAAAGAAAATAGGATGAGAATTAATGAAGTTTGTGAAATCAAGACAAGTGTGAAAAATTGAGTCTTATTGTTTTATTGTTATTTTCATTCCAAGTTGATTCTAAAAAAAAAAATAAAAAAAAATATTGAGTTGTATTATTATTTCCATTTCATGTACTTAAAAAAAAAAAAAAAAAAAAAAAAAATGTTTGTCAAGTTTTTGTGAAGTTCAGAAGTTCATCATCAGCTATTGAAGACCGAAGACCGAAGATTGAAGACGTTTCTATGAATGCTGAGAGAGTGATATTAATTGCCGATCGGGTGAGAAGGTAAGTGAGTACTCCCATCCTTGCTAATGGTTGATTTCCTTTCTTAGAGATCATCAGAAAAGATTCTTTTTGTCCACAACTCTGTGGAGTCTCCAGAAATTATTTCAGAAGGTTATCCTTCTTACCTACAACGTGTGCAGGATTTCTCTCTTTATTCCTGCCTGCACACATGAGAGACTAAAAAAGCGATCTTTTTGAGTGCAATTATCATAAAAACCTAATGGTGAGGCGCGGAAGTCGAGGCTTATGATCACAATCGAATCGAATTCTTTCATATGGTATGGTTACTTCTCGCTCAACACTTAAGGATGAGAATGCGTCTTTGATAGTTCTAACTTCTTGTTACTAGCATGCATAAACTCTATGTCCTCATAGCTCCTTGGATGCTTGAGACTCTTTTACACTCTGAAGTTGGAGAAGGTTTTGTGGGTACACCTCGGTAAACCCTCACGAGACTACAACTCGTCCACTAGGGACACCTAGGGGTTTAAAGGCTTAGTGCATACGCTAAATGCATTCGAGAGACTGCGACGGGGTATAGTTAGGATTTCTTAATTTCTGTTTCACTTGAGGACAAGTAAAATTCGGGTTTGGGGGTATTTGATGAGTGCCAAATATTGCATATTTATACACCTTTTTATTGGCATTTAACTCATCTTTTGTGCTCAGAAATCAGATATTATCCCAGATTCTATGTTTTCTTTGTTCTCAAGAATAAATATTTGTATTAATTAATTTTGTGTTTTTAGGTAATAAATAAAGCTCGGAGAAATTGAGGAGCCAAAAGAGCAAAGAATTTGAGTCGAGCATCTATGGAGCAGAAAGCCAAAGCCCACGCGCGCATTAGTTGCAACCCAACAAGGAGCAACCCATCTACAAGACATGGGCTAGAGCTACCCGTGACCCGGATCCGAGCCCGTTTCTCCCTGAGCCGTTCAGATTTCACCCATCTTCATCCTACGGACGCATCTGATTCACCGAGATCCAACGCTCGCTTCAGCTTTCGCATCGCCTTCTCGCTGCACCCGCTCAACACCGAATCGCCCTATACCTATACCCAGTCGAGCAAACCCATTTCTTCTTCCATCTTCTCTTTCTTCTCCCACGACTCCACGAGAGAAAAACCCATCCTTCTTCTTCACCTCCCATAGTTGCAGAGATCATCATCACCACCATCTCTTTCTCCCGCCACCACCACCACTCCATCTCCGGTCATCATCAGTAGCCACCTGCTCTCCCTTTATATCTCGCATCATCTCTCTCATAGCTTCTCCAACCCTAGAAGCTAGGTTAGAGATAATTGGAGTTAGGGTTTCACCAACAACCCGCATGGTCGATTCGAGACGATTGATGAGAAGAAGGCGGATTGAGCGACGTGGGTGAGAGAGTATTTTCCTGTTTTTCTGTTTTGGAGAAATTTAGGGTTTTTGAATTGCATGTATAAATAGGTTTAAGGGGTGTGTGAAAAACCTTATGCCTGGGCTATCCAGAGCACCAATAGTAGTTTAATTTGTGTTTAACCATGTTAAAAGCTTAATTGCTAGGGTTTAGATGAAACCCATAATCAATTGATAAGTGTGGTTCATATTTTGATATTGTTCTTGATTGTGCTATATTGTTTAGGATAAATATAATCTTAACACTCGGCATTTTACTTTCACAAATGTATGCCATGTATGCATTGTAGTTGGATAAATTCTATGTTGATCGTGTTGCAATTCATGCTTCATTGAATGCTATTGATCCTCGGACTAGTTGTGCCCCGAGAAGACAAGTTAGTGCTTGGGAAAGATACCCTAATTGTGATTAGAATATCCATCTTAAGATAGGTTTAATCATCTAAGTAGTGAAAATTGATCTCGTGATTAGTTGTCTTTGTGACAAGACAGCTAATACTAGGGGTTAGTTAACTGCCTTAGTTGATAGTAAGCCATCCATTGAGACCCTGGATGAAAGGCAGACTTGCATCTTGTATGGCATCCATTCTAAGGGACAAGAACATTATTGAAGGTGGACTGACTTAGCTAAGATTAAGTGGTGGAGTCGACACCCTAGTGCTCTCTATCTGTTTACAATTTACCTTGCTGCTTTAGTTTCGATTCATACAACTCCAACACCTCAGTCGTATCGACACTCAAACCTTATTTGTGTTACATTTCATAGAAACTCAGTTAAGCGAAGCCTTATAATCAATATAAGCCACACAAGTCTCTGTGGATCGACCTGTGCTTGCCACTGCCTTCAAAGGCACTGTGCACTTGCAGTTTAAGACGTAGGAAAAGATCTTTTAAGCTCCTACCAAGTTTTTGTATTGATCCTCAGACTAGTTGTGCCCTGAGAAGACAGTTAGTGCTTTGGAAAGATACCCTAATTGTGATTAGAATATCCATCTTAAGATAGGTTTAATCATCTAAGTAGTGAAAATTGATCTGTGATTAGTTGTACTTGTGACAAGACTGACTAATACTAGGGGTTAGTTACTGCCTTAGTTGATAGTAAGCCATCCATTGAGACCCTGGATGAAAGGCAGACTTGCATCTTGTCTGGCATCCATTCTAAGGGACAAGAACATTATTGAAGGTGGACTGACTTAGCTAAGATTAGGTGGTGGAGTCGACACCCTAGTGCTCTCTATCTGTTTACAATTTACCTTGCTGCTTTAGTTTCGATTCATACAACTCCAACAACTCAGTCGTATCGACACTCAAACCTTATTTGTGTTACATTTCATAGAAACTCAGTTAAGCCAAGCCTTAGAATCAATATAAGCCCCACAAGTCTCTCGTGGATCGACTTCGTGCTTGCCACTGCCTTCAAAGGCACTGTGCACTTGCAGTTTAAGACGTAGGAAAAGATCTTTGAAGCTCCTACCAAGTTTTTGGAGGTCCGTCTTAGTGGTATGTGTATGACTGGGAAGCCATGGTAGGGGGTGGGTACTGGGGCATCAAACTCCGGGGTACACCAATGTGCCCCACTCTGAGATCATCACGTGTATTTATGTGAGTTTTTTCTGTCCTAAGAGCTCCCACGCTATGACTTCTCCAGAACTGGGAATAGAAATCTTCGGGGACATAATTAAAGTGCTCACCAATCACAAGCTCCGTATGATCAGATACCATATCCAAACTAGGGGGATTACATGGGATAACTATTGCTCCTAAAACCTGCCTCATACATCTCTCCGCCAAATAAGCAGTAACTCTTGTTCCGTCCTTAACATCCTTGAAAAGAAATCTCCTCTTAGACATCTCAAGTGATCTTTGAAACTGTTCAGTTTGTTGGTGTGAGATATTCCCTAACCAGGGGTCCCAAATAACCACATCTCGCATCCTCATGTCTATCTGAGCGCGTGAATCAGACACAGAGTGTTTGTGAAGATCTACCTGCCCTTGGCCCTTAAGGTTCGTGTCATCAAATAAATAAATAGCAGGGTGTACATCAAGTTCATCATCTCTTAGGTTGTCTTTTAGAACAGGCTGAAAATTATGGAAATAAAAATAATACCAGAATTCTAAGATCATCCACATCCCACCCATATCTGATCGTACGCATGAACTCCATTCATCCATATGTTTATACAAATTACCTAAAGTTGGAGTACCCCAATCATAAGAACCTACCTCATCCAAATTATCCAACACTAAACACCATCGTTTATCTACTGTACCGCTACAGTTGGCAAACAAAAAAGACCCAATACACCAAAGCAAGAACATTCAAGTCAAATCTTCGACAATATCGGTGTTGTCAGCTGGAGGTTTCCTACTTAAAATGTAATTAGCCAAGTGAGTAAGACGGATGGTAAGTGCCTTTGACTCATAATCTCCACATTTCTTATCCTGATTTTTTCTAACTCCCAAATGATCTAACACACCACGGAAATACTTATCATCCATAGCTTCAATTTCTTGTGACGTGAGGGTTTCGTTAGGTAATTCTGGGATTGGCTTACCTCCTCCGATTGGAATACCAGTCAACCGAAAGAAATCTAGAGGGGTCAAACCTGTCTCAAACTCACGGAAATGAAAGGTTTTAGTCTTCTTCCACCACCTCTCAAGTAAAGCTTCAACTAATCCATTTTCCGCATACTTAAAATTAAATTGAAATACGGAAGAAAAGACACACATATGAAGAAAGAGCAGTGCACGAGGGTTGTCATTAACCACTATCTTGTAAAAATCATTTACCATGGTCCAACTACCCCTAAATTTAAACTTTTTCTGTCTCAAGTCCTCATATTTATGTTGTAAACGTCCGTTATTTTGAGTTATTTCGGATAACTTCTCAAACCTAGACAAATCGATATGCTCCATAATCTAATAAAGCAAACAATATGCACAATCAACATTTGAATAACAAACAAACATCCACATATATTAATCTATGCACAATCCAATTCACATTACCTTAAGGTATGAACAATGCTCATATAAAAACATCAAACATATTCATATTAACAACATCATATTCACCCATGTAATCATCTACACATAACTTAAATAGATTTAATCCTCAAACTCATGGCCAAATGCTCAAAAAAAAAATGTCATCAAATTACAAATAACAAATTCATGAAGCCTGCCAAAAACCACAATTAACAAATTCAACTACAATCACTAAAGAATGAATCAATCAAAAAATTTGTGTTTTACACAAAATAACCAAAATATCCAAAACCCTAATTTCAAAGCCAAATTATCAAATCAATTCAAACATGGTGCTACTGCTCCATGACAACATAATCAATTCAATAGGATCGTAATTCCACGATTATGATTAAAATAAAAAACACAACATCAAAAAAATCAACCAAATCTTAAATTTCTTACATAGTCTTGATTTGTTGATGAAAATCAAGAAAAATACCACCAAAAGATTCCCCACGGCAACTAGAACGAACCCTTATGAGAATATCCTCCAAAACCAACTAAATCATCACCAATCCATCCTTTCCAAATAGGGGTTTTCGTTTTTTTTTTTTGAGGAACAAAATTAAATAGAAGAAAAGAGAAGAAGAGAAGTTGTTGCGCATTACTCTGTATAAACCCTGACACGCCATTTGACCGGTCAACACAGTCAATACGCCATTTCAAATGGCATATACGCTTATTCCAATGAAACGCCATTTCTAATGGCGTGCTGCGCCTTTTCAAATGGCGTGTGGATGTTGGATCTTGGGTTACTGCTGAAGCTGGGCGTTGAGTTTTGCTGATGTGGATCCAAGAAAAAGCTAGAATCTTGGACCACGATTAGAGTAAGCCTTAAATGAAGGTGGGATCCGTTGACATGGTTATATTGACATAATCTTCACATTTTTGCGCTATTTTTTCTACAGAACCAAACCGGCAATGAATTTGAAGTTAATTTTTTGGTGACATGTTCCTCATATAAAACTCTACGTTCCTACCAAAAATGAGAGTATTCCGAAATACGAAACTTCATCATCCACAAATTTTAATTTCAACCATTAATCTTCAACGGTTAATATTCAAGATCGTAGATGGAGGTTTTATACATCTCAGAATGCTCTCATTTTTGGTTGGGATGTAGAGACTTATAAGAAGAACATGTCACCAAAAAATTAGCTTCAAATTCCTTGTCGTTTGGGTTCAGTAAAAAAAAAACTATAACCATGTCAACGGATTATGTCAATATAACCATGTCAACGGATCCTCCCCATAAATGAATAACCTATAAATGATACGAGTAGGACTCACATCATTGATTTGCGTGTTTATTTATTTGCTTTGCTTTTATTTTATTTTAGTATATAAAAATCAGCAACCCCCGGTGTTTTATATAGGAAACCGAAACAATTTGACAACCTAGACCTCTCTGTGGGATCGATCCTTTCTTGCCCTTGCTTCATTATATATTTTGAGTAGTAAGAAAGTGTAATTTATATTTGTTCGAAAATTTGACCGGTTATCAGCCGACACAAATATAAATTACACTTTCTTACTACTCAAAATATATAATGAAGCAAGGGCAAGAAAGGATCGATCCCACAGAGAGGTCTAGGTTGTCAAATTGTTTCTGGTTTCTATATAAAATACCGGGGGGTTGCTGATTTTTATATACTAAAATAAAATAAAAGCAAAGCAAATAAATAAACACGCAAATCAATGATGTGAAAATATTGGATAAAGGTTTCATCTTCAATTGTAAACAAGTTTTCGAATATATGAATAGAATTCGTGTTTAATCTCGCTATCATCAAAAGCCTAGAGAATCAAGAGAGCAAGATAATCTATTAATTTCCTAATTCATCACACACACATTAGGGCTGCGTATGTGAATTCTACCTAAAGAATAACCTAACGCCTTGCGCTAATTAAGTTCAATTCCTAAGAGCATTAAGTTTCAGAAATAGGCTAATCAATGCAACTATCACACATTGTGAATGACAATTCGGACAAAGGTCAATTTCTACATATGACTACAAGGATGTATCACTACAACCTAGAATCATATCATGCTACTCGTATTCAAGGTTATCGCTCGATGAAAACCCTAAAATAGCTATAGATATGGATGTGAGTTCAATCAATTCTAGACTTAACTAAACAAACATTCAATCATATTGCAATACATCAATCATGCAATTATTATAACCCGTAGAAATCAAACGATAATATTGAGAGAAAACTAATTCATAAAAATCATAACTTGGTTGCAAAATCCAACTACATCTTCAACCAATAATAAAAACTTAGTTACTTGTGTTTTTGGAAATCATCATAGAAAGCAAATAAGAAAACTATCATGTGAAACCCTAGACAACAAGTAGAAGTCTCCCTAATGGAGATATCCCTAGGTTTGAGAAAGACTTTTCTATTTATATGTTTCTTCAATTCCAAAAGGATACTCTTTCCAAATTTAGGTCAAATCTTCTCAAAACCCATCTCCAAGTGGTCCACCAAGCCCATGTGTGAGAAATACCCATGTGAAATTATGTCCAAAATTCGTCGCCTGAAAACTGGGATTATGGACGGAAATTGGCCGGAAAGGTCGCCGGAAAATATTTTCAGGTGGCCGGCAAAGTCCACCCGGCCACCGGTCAAACGGGTCAAATCGGTCAAGTCAAATCGGGTCAACTCGGTCAGACCGAGTCAAGTCAGATGTGAGTCAGATAGTCCAGTCAGACCTGAGTCAGAGTCTAACATGCCTGACTCAGCTGAGTGATCCTGACAACTGAAATGCTATTCTGATTGCACAGTCAGTAATCCGATCATGCACCAAGATGGTGCTTCATCCAAGCAATTCCGACCATTGCGTGTGCATTCTTCACATCTCGCATTTGTATCTCTTGCTCCGCACTTCAAGCCAGAACCATTTCATTCACTCACCGCACCTTCCTCCAACCATAACTAGCATCTTCACCAAGAATACACTTTGTCCTGCAATAGCCTAATTGCACTGCTAACCCACAAACACCATTTCAGCTCAACATGACCAAATCCACCACCATTTCCCTGGCAAGCATACAACACCTGCAGCTGCAACTGCCATAGATTCAAACCTTATCATCTGCATCTAAATAACCTGTCAGGCCAAATCATCTCTTCCATGGATCTGTTCTTCACCATTTCAATTTCATAAACCTCCTCCATGTATCTTTACCAGTATGCAATCTCTGAATCAAACCCCTCTCGGAACTGTCAAATAAATCAATTCAAACCCGCACCTGCACCACCTTAAACCATTCACAGCAGGTCCATTTCAAGCCACTGCTCCTCCAACTTCAGCTGGCTTCAGTCCCATATCACCAGAGTCGATCCCTGCATCTCAGCTCCACAAATTCCATTGCACTCACCATCTCAGCTGCAATCAATTAGTTCCAGTGCTTGCTCTCCCAATTACAGCGACTCCATCTCAGTCCATGCCTGAGTCACCTGCAAAACCACTTCCCTCGGCTCGTCCGCACTAGCTCCTCAGCTGTAATCATCTCCACAGCTTCATAAACCCCATTTAGCCATTTCAATTCAAATCTCATAACCTCCTCGTAACCTTCGCACAACCGCAGATGTAATCATCCAGTTGATCCCTTTCCACTTGATCCAGCTCAAATATCCATCTCCATTATTTCACCTGAGTCATGTCTAGCCATCGCACATACAAACATCACCATCTCCATACACTGACTCACCATTTCCTGCATCAATTGTTCCCAAATTAACAGCACAAACAACCCATTTCTCAGTTCTCATAATCATCGTCTCCCAGTGCTCAAACACCACCAGCTTCACGCTCCCGATCTGTAACTCAAGCAACACCCATCTTTAATTCATCACTGGAAACAACAGAGATCGCTGATTTCTTCTTTAACTAACCCCTGAATGTCTCTTCTTCGTCTTTGAATCGAATCATTCAATTTCTCTTCATTTTCAGATTCTGCAGAAAACCCTAACCTGAGCTCCTTCTCGAGTTTGAATATCAGCATAAACCCATCTGTCATAGTCTTGCCAGTAATTCGAATTCCATAAGAACCCTAATCTCTGTGAGATCTCGAAATCAATTCAAACCCTAACTTTCAGTAACAACAACAGCAGCAGCAACTGTACTCATTTTGTTCAGATTCAACCCATCCTCTCAGTTCTTCGATCTCTTCCACCACCTGTTCGAATCATCCTTTGCTGCAAATCACTTCCCTGAATCTCTCTCGATCTCTCAATTTCAAATTGTGAGTCGTTTTTTTTTTCCTTTGTCGAATTCGGGTGAAAAACTATTGAGAAGTCATCTTCTCTCGATTTTAGAAGTAATGCTCGTTATACAACACCCAAGTAATCTTGATAAGGGTAACTAAACCGGTTGTCCCTTAACCTCGGCTCGGCTCCAAATAGTATTCCTCCGAATAGAGTTGTCCCTTAACAAACGAGGGAATGTCAATAGTAGTGGACCTACAAAATGACAATTGTGCCCTTTTGGTCTTCCAAGTCCTTTTGCTCGTAACTTCTTCATACGAACTCAGAATGACTCCGTTCTTTCGCCACTGACTTCGTCTTCTCGTCCTCTACAAAATGATGACTAGAAATCCTCCATTTGAATGAGTTCCACTGAGTCTTTGGCCCTTCTTCACTTGTGACTTCACTTTTGTAGCCATTTCCACTTCTTTTTGCTCCAAATGACTCCAAAATACCCGATAACTCAAAACCAATATAAGATACATAATTTACAAGAAAACTCGCAAAGAAAGCATAAATACTAGATATAAAATTAGGTGTTTTACGATACCTATCAAGGACTTGTCTAAACAGGTGGCTTTGGACAAAAAAAAAACTGAGGATTTCATAAAGATGTACCATGTGAAACCTTAGTTGATTGGAAAAATGAATAGTGTTATGTTATTTGATTTGTTTGTTCTCCGAGAATCAATTCATCAAGAGTGCGATTGGCACCGGTGGATTTTAGGGTGGAGAGGAGTTGGGGGAGGTAGTTCTTCTTACACGTGTTTGGCATAAGCTTTTTAGGATATAATTTGTCATCCAGTCAACTTATTTTCCCCTAACCAGTGGTGCTTCCAAACAATAGATATTGGATCAAGGCAGCTGATTTTCTAGGTAGTTGGATTTTCAGGTTGTTTGAACTACCTAGAAATTGAACTCCACTAGTGCCAAACGTACCCAACTACATTAAGTTTTCTACTTTTCTGTACATAATTATTTTGATTTATGCTGCATTTTAATTTCTTTTCACATTTTACTTTCTTTCAAAAAGTTGATGGAGATTTTCTTTGTGGAAGACTAATTTCTTTGTTTTGTAGCTGCAGTTGTTCCCTTAGAAGGTTGTACCAGTGGCCGTTCATTAGCAGTGGTGCATTTTCATCTCTCAACAGTGGTGTTAAATTTCAGCAATTTATAATCAACCAGTTGTTATTAAAATGAGTATTAATGTTTTAGTAATGGTGTTATTAACCATGACTTCAATTTTCATTCAGCAAATCCTAGTTATCTACATCTCGTATTATTTGATCAATCACATAGTTGTCTTGGAATACAGATGAACCAATTCTAAACTTGTTTGGAAGTGTGGTATAATCGGTTCCAAGATTGTAAATATGAAAGATGATTTACGAAGAAAAGATATCAACATACTTTGAACACATACAATACTCTTATCTTTTATTGTTCAAAGTTATTCCTTATTCACTCAAGGAAATCCCAGTCCGAAATAAATTAAGAATCTTTTAATTAAGGTTATTAGTTTTATATGCTTTAATTACCAGCACTTAAATGCATATCTCTAGAGAATAAAAATTAGTAATGTGCATTTACTAATTAGAGAGGAGATTTTCTATTGAGATATTTCAGAAAATTTTGGACAAAGCATTTCCAGGAATTATGAAAACCGATTTGGGAATGTATTGCATATCTTGAGAATACTTTCGATTTTTGAAATTTCTTGGTTTCCAAACATCCTTGGTCTATAAATACCTAAGTTTGCATTTTTAGCAAACTATCCTAAGAACCGGGAAAACTTCATCTTTTTGTTGTTTCTGGTAGAGCTGTCTATCCGGAGAGGAAAGTACCCTAATTAGGCGAAATATCTTACGACCGCTCGTTTAAATACTTCTGTGGGATCAAGAAGCTCTATGAGTACTATTGGTGGGAAACTAGATGATTGCAGTTATTAGTTTTTGATTGGTTTGATTGACTAACGGTTGTTGAAGTTTGATTGCACCTAATTTGTTTATTCTTGAGAATTTTATCTTCTGATATAATATTCACTCAAACTAGATCGAAGTGGCGATGAGATATTTAGAACTTTTTGTAGATCTAAATACATCTTGTGACAATCCATTTCTAACAGACTCCGTTCTGTGTGTGATTGATAACAAGAGATTCAAGTGGTGTTGTGCAGGTCTAATTGAAGATTAAAGAAGATGAAGAAGATTTCTTAATGGTTTCTCATATCTTTGTGTATCACAAACCTTGATCTGCTGGGATCCAACTAGAATCAGGTTTATTCGATTGATTAGTTGCGTGAGATCGGTAACACCTAATAGTTCTCATGAGTTCTATTTTGATTGTTACAAATCCGAATCTTATTACTTAGGTAATAGAGATTGGATTGATCTAACCAGGAAAAGGAGTTTATTAGTTTAAACGGAAGAACCTTTGCATATGACTTGAGATATTATTATCTGGAAAGAATCAATAAAGGTGTTACCAAACAGATTTATTGTTCCTTTACAGTTTGGAATACGATCCAAAGGAATTGTTCTAGTGCTTGCACTTATTGAATGTCAGAAGCGCAGGTATAGTGAAGAAACTAAGTGAAGTAGGTTTAGTTGCTTGGTATCAACTATATGAAGTTGGTTTAGATTTTGTATATTGATCGCTGTCGTAAGCGACACAAATATAATTACACTTTCTTACTACTCAAAATATAAATATAGCAAGGGCAAGAAAGGATCGATCCCACAGAGAGGTCTAGGTTGTCGAATTGTTATGGTTTCCTATATAAAACACCGAGGATTTTCTGATTTAAACGGAAATAAATAAAAGCAAAGAAAACAAAGTACGCAAATCAAGGATGTGAAAATATTGGATAAAGGTTTCATCTTCAATTGTAAACAAGTTTATGAATATATGAATAGAATTCGTATTTAATCTCGCTATCATCAAAAGCCATAGAATACCTTATTGCAAGAATACTCCGTAATTTCCTAATTCATTAACACACACATTAGGCTGCAGATATGTGAATTCTACCTAAAGAATAACCTAACGCCTTGCGCTAATCAAGTTCAATTCCTAGGAGCATTAAGTTTTAAATAGGCTAATCAATGCAATTGTAATACATTGCGCAAACAATTCGAACAAAGGTCAATTTCTACATATGACTACGAGGATGTATCACTACAAACCCTAATCATATCATGCTACTCGTATTCAAGGTTATCGCTTGATGAAAACCCTAAAATAGCTATAGATATGGATGTGAGTTCAATCAATTCTAGACTCGACTAAACAAACATTCAATCATATTGCAATCCATCAATCATGCAATTATTATAACCCGTAGAAATCAAACGATAATATTGAGAGAAAACTAATTCATAAAAATCATAACTTGGTTGCAAAATCCAACTACATCTTCAACCAATAATAAAAACTTAGTTACTCATGGCATAGGAGTTCATAGCAAGAAGAAAGAGAAAACCTATCATGTTTCTAAACCCTAGAACCAAAAGCATGAGTTCTCCCTAATGGAGATATATCTAGGTTTAGAGAAAAAGTTCTATTTATATGCCTCTCCCAAAAGGATACCCAAAAGTAGGTTAAGTCTTCTCCAAACCCGTCTCAAATTAGACAACCAAGCCCATGTGTGAAAATAAATCTCTGGAATTTTTGGGTCCAAAAGCGTCGCCGGAATTGATGACATCATCACCGGAATCCGGCCACCGGCGCCGGAATCCGATCGCCGGAAAAATGTCTCAGGCCACTATGTCATCAGGTACTATCACCAGGCAATTCTACACTTCCAGTAGCTCCGCTTTGCTTCTCTGCAGTCCGCACATTCATAAAAACCATTTTAGCCAATTCCCATTTCTTGCGAAAACGCACCTAAAAGCGTGACTCGGAGCTCATATGTCCGGCGGCCAACTCTTGTATCCAACTCAAACCCGCTTCGCGATTCACTGAAACATTATGATCCCCACTCTCGGTTCCGAAATCCGATAGCCGGAACTATGCTCACCGGCGCGCCATTTTCACTCCATTTTCGCACAGTTTCTGCAGCTCCAAACTGGTTAAAGCATTTCCCAGCTCAGTTTTGAACTTCTCTGCATTCCACCAGCTCCACCTGCCAGCTCTGTCGTTCTGCACTTGAGTTCAGCTCTGTCGTTCTATGCACTTGCATAACGAAAGCGGCTTAATCCCCCCTGGAACCATTCTCAGGCCAACACCCTGCAACCTCGCTTTTCACTGGCACAAAACCAATACCCAAAAGCGCGCAGCACAGCTCAATCACTCGTCTGTCCGGTTCATTCAATTCGGCAAGACAAACAATGCCAGCCACTTTTGAGCTCAAGAGCAACACGAACTCCAATTGACCGAGTACCAAAGACTTCCAAACCTCCTAACCATTGCTACCGATCGCAAAAGCCTGACATCGATGCACCTCCTGAGTTCAATGCTCTTCATTCTCCACTGCAATCCCAGTTCATGCTCAAGACAACCTGCAATTGCAACCTCTGGCCATCACGGCCTTCTCCCTTCTCATTCCAGCCACAATCAGTTCAAGCTTTGTCAGAAACAGCTGCAACTATCATTTCTGCAGCTTCACTGTCTCCAGTACCTGCACTCCCCTGGCGCAACTCCATCACTCGCAGCTTTGCTCCTGCAACACAACCCAGTTAACAGCCTCAGCTTGCAATTCAACACAAAACACCAATAACTCCCAGTGCCTCCAAGTTCATCTCCATCTCAAGCTAAGTTCACAGCAGCCAACACAAAGTTGCACATTGCCGCAACCCACCACCATGGTCGCAATCTGACCAACTGAAACCACAGCTTCAACTCAGTTATTTCCTGCGATTTCATCTCGGACACTTTCTGTAGCTTCTCCATTAACTCCAGAACCAACTTACAGGCCACCAAATTTCAGTTCAATCAAACCCTAACACAGACAAATACTCCCTGTTAATCACATGTAACCGCTGCAACATCCAATTCAAGCCAAACCCATCCTTTCTTTGCATTCTCGGATTCGAAATCATCATGAACCTCTGAATCACTCTCCATTTCTTCCCATGATATTCATCATCTTCTTTATTCTTCATCTCTAAATCAATTCTGCCTTCAAATTCCGATACAGGCAGCAACTTCCTATCTCATGAATCACCGATTTGTCTCAACTCTCATCACTTCCTCTTCACTGATTTCTCTTCCATCCATGGTGCCTAACAACTCTCATACACATCCCTTGAACTTTGGCTTTCAACTACACACAAGAGAGAACTGGTCGTGACTGAAACTGCGTTCACAAGGACTGATCACTCAGGGATTTTCACAAACACCTTGTATGCGTGTTGAGAACTGAACATGGCCAAGTACTAGCTGTAAAATGGAGATTGCACAGCTCCTTCCCTGCATAATTCCAACATTCAAAACAAACCCATAACTCCAAACATTCACACACACACATTCAATCTCAGAAACATCTATTAATCTTCACAGTCAAGTGCCAAAACTCAATGGCGGCGACTTGGCTTCTTCCTGGATTTCCTTGACTTGACTCTTGTCGGCGTTTGTAATTCTGAGATCAACCCATCTCTCCCAACCTGCACAGACTCTCGTTGCTTCTCTGGTTCGAACTCTAACCATCTGAAATCTCACTCAAACCCATTTTATCTCAATCGAGTTACAGCAACATACCTTCTTCAAATCGAGTGGCACTTCTTTACTTCCTAGCAACAGCAGAAATCGATGGCATCAGCAAGCTTCGAGTCTCTCTTTTCTCGACTTCAACCCGATTTCTTTCCTTAAATCACCGTCTAACCCTTGAATCTGCTCTCGGACAACAGCAGCTGCTGCTGATTATTTTGTATCTCGATTTCAAGTGACAAATGATATGGGAATTGACCGTTCTCGATTTAGGGCTTAGTTTAAGGTAGGGCAAGATATTGACACCCATTGTAGAACCACCCCACACGGGTGCTTTGAGTCAAATTAGAGATGCCCCACAGGTGGGTGCCCCCGTAACAAACGGTCACCCGTTATCATCAGCTAGTTTGTTTTTAGGACTCCTCCGAGAGAGTTGCCTCTTAACCTTGGTTGGCTCCCAATAGTGTTCGCCCATGAAATGACGACTTTATCCTTTTCGCTCTAAATGAGTAGTTTCTCCTTCTTTTGCTCCAAACGACTCCAAAGCACCTAATAACTCAAATTCACACATAAGATACATAATTCACATGAAAAATAGCAAAGAAAGCATAAACTCTAGATAGTAAATACGGTGTATTCTACACCTATCATATATCGGCTTAATTCTGAGAGTATTCAATTTTGGACTAGGTCCTAGGGTTTTTCTGCATTTGCGATTTCCTCGTTAACAAAATCTTGTTGTGACTTTTACTTTTTTATTTCCGTAATTATAATTGTTTATTATAATTAGAAGTAAAATACATAAACGTTAACTCCACTTTACTTGATAGTGATCCTATAGAGTTTGGTTAAGTCCGAACCTATTATCAAGTAATCACACTTTGATTGTTGTATTATCTCGATCTTGTATCGATCACACAAATTGTGAATACCGATTTGTCGTATTGTCTCGACTTTGTCCATAGACAATCACTTTCGGTAAGAGGACTTATAGGTGGATAATTTAAAGATTGTGGTGTATTTGGGTACCCTCGTCTTCTCATCTTCTAAAAATGTTTCAATGATTGAAATGAGAGTTTAAAACGATGTCTGGATACAACACGGTAGCATAACCAGTATGTGAACTGTATTGTGATGATTCAGGTCCGGAACTCTTGTTTGCGTACCTAGTATGCGAATGGGTTTACCTGAGTTAGGTCCGGAAAGGTCGTTCGCGAACCGGGTTTGTGAATGGATTGACTAGGCCAAGGTCCGGAGCTGATGTTTGCGTACCTAGTTTGTGAACGCAGTGGTTAAGTTCTAAAATCGGTTATGTATGATTCTCATATTCATGAACTAAAACATTTATGATTTAAGGAATGCAAATTAACTTTGCAAAACGTGGCTTAATGTTCATGAATTGAATCTTGTATAAGTACTTTGTATGATTACAAATCAATCTGATTTCATCTCAATTTGTTCATGAATATCTCTATAAGATAGTGAACAATTGAACAACTATATTTGAAATACAATTATATTCATTTGAATATCCATCATGATTGATTGATCTTCATATATGATATATAATATAAGTGATAAGATGAATATGGTTAAGACAAAAGTGTTCATATGGTTAACTTCGGTTAACTATTATTGAGTCAACCCAATATACACGTTTAGGTACGGTTACACATATCTAAATATAAGTATATGTCATTTGTGTGTAACAAGCTAAGACCATCTAACAGTAGAGATTAATTGCTTAATTTATAAGCAGACTTAACTTGAATTTAAATAAGTAGTTCATCTAATGGTGAATATTGAATGCTTTGGTTACTAAGCTATCTTAGCTTCGATTATAAGAAACCCTGATTTTAAAGGCTATATAAGGGAGAACTCTAGAAACTGGAAAACCTAGTTTAGATCGTTGGTAACTATGGTCTGGACATAAAAATTTGTTTTCTTATCGAGATAAAAGGATACTATGAATTTCTTTATGACAATATTGATATTAATTATACTATCAGAAACATGTTCATCAGGTGTGATATTTGTGTAAGAATTCATTAGAGACTATAGAAGTTTTCTGGAAGAAATTCTTTTCTGTTTTCTTTGGGACAAAGAGAAGAGAAAGTATTTAAAGAAAGGAAAGTCAACTAATGAGAATTATGGTCCAGAGGGAGAAACAAAGCTCAAATGAAAACCTAGTCATATATTGTTGTTATCTTAGTAGGTTCATTTATCATTAGCCGGAGTTAGAATAGACGATTATACTGACTAGATGCAGGTTGGAATGTCTTAGATTATAAACCAACGTGATCTATCATCAATCATTACTATAATCACGAAAAAAACAAGAAGTAAAATGTTCATCTACAAATGATGACGTGGGACGTACATCCTTAACTTAGAAGTCATTGTTATTTTCATATTTTGATATTTCTTTTATCTAGAATTCTAGTTAATTTAGGTATTCGTAAGGGCCTATATAAATATGCATACGAAATTGTCCCAAAATACATCTTTTATCTTAAATTTTATTATCAATATTATTGTTTTCGTTTAACACGAATCTTTATTTATTTTTCTCTTGTTGATCACATCCCTAGCAATCTCCGTATTACATTCTTCCTCTACCGTTATACATTAGTTGGCGTCAGATCCAAGAGTTTTATATTCTAATCTAAAATTTGATCCTTATATCGCTTCCGAAAATCAAAACCTTAACCTTTATAAAAAAAAAAAGAAAAAAAAAACATTTCCTTTCTTTTCCAAGATTTTTTTTACTCGTTTTAAACTATATGAAGAGACAAAATTCTGGAAGATATAGGTAGACTTAAATAAGATTTAGTAGAACATTTTGATAAGAGACTTGAACTACTAGATAAGAAACATGACAAGAAATTTGTGTAACTTATAAAGCTTCCAAAGAAACCTCTTAGTATTGTGGACAAGAAATTATATGACGATGTTTTGTTGTTAACTCAGGAGGATTTTTCATCAACTAAATAAAACACTGACATGATTTCGAAGACATCATTCAGTGAGGAAGATAATTCTCAAAAAGAAGAAGGAAATCTGGTTAAAGAGGTTTCACATGATTCACTAGATGTTATTGGTGAGTCTTCAAATCTTGATAAACCTAATGATTTAGTAGACTCTGATATTGATTGATCTTCTTTATATGCTATCGAGAAGAACCAAGTTATTAACTAAGGGGAAACACGTATCGTTACTCATATATACCCTAAGAAGGCTCATGAACTTTTAAAATCAGCCTATGAGGATCTTTTTTTGGTTCTTTTATAAGAACGTCTGTGAGTGTGAGTGTCGATCCAATGAAGACACAATTATAGAAAATTATAATGGTAGAATTAGTGGTCGAATTTTATCAAACGCCCTTAGAATAATGATGACATAAGATTTAGTCAATTAGTTAACCGACAACATGACAACATATTAATTTATTGGTACTTACATGAATGGAACTCTTGTGTGATACCCGACAATAATTATATAAGATGCACAGTTGCACATCTAGCACTCGTCGTTGCATATGACATTCTACCGTATCTATCTGATCCGACTATGGACACCAATTAAAGGTTAAAGTTTTGGCACCAAGTGGGGTTTGGTGAGGTGTTGATGCGATATCAATAATATAATTCTTCTTGTAGTTTTTTGTACATATACCAACCTTGGTAGAAAAATACAAGGAGGACATCTTACTGTGATGTGTACTCAATAAGTTTGATATTATTTACTTCTCCTTTGTTCGTAAGGAGATAAACCGGGAAGAAGTCCGCAAATTACAAGAGATGAATGTACATTCTAAGGTTGAAAATCAAAGTGTAGCTAATTCTTATGATGTCTTTGCCAATTCAGATGCATTTTCAGTGGCGCGTTGTAATCTTATAATAAAAGTCGTTATGATACTCATCGTATGTCCATGATGACTTCCAATAAACATCAAAAGTCGCCATGGTAAGTGAAAATAATATATGACGGCTAAAACCCTGAAAGTCACATATTTTTCTTCATAATATACCAACCATAAAACAATATAAAGTAATTAATTTGAGTTTAGCTCATCATTTCCATCTTTTCAAGCCATTGATTGGTTTTTTAAAACATTGTCAGTAATTTGTTCAAAAAATTCAGTAATTTCAGCTTTTCGTATACCTTTTTCAGTTGATCTGGCGATTTTAGGATTAATAGTAGCTTTAGTTTCTTACTTGATTGTTTCCGATGACTCAATTTTGAGAAAATTAAACGATGATGATTTTGAAAGAAATAACGAAAGATAAAAAGTAGGGAAGAGAAATGGTTTTTAGTTTCTGGATTTAGATTAAAAGGATTATTATGAAATGGGGTTACATTTAGTTGTAATTACATCAGGTGCAATGCGATAATTTTATATCATTTGGACATCCCGTAACATGCTATCATAGATGGATTTAAAACTTATAGCCCCCGATTAATAGGGTATACTTCTTTTCTACTATTTTTTTATGAACCTTCGGCTCTTAATAGTTTTGTGTATTTCTTAACATCTTATTACGCGTTTGGATACACATCCAGATGTAGTATCTTTTCGACTTCCAAAAGTCAAAAAATAAGAAATTAATCCGGATGTTAAATTTCAGAAGACTTATAGTACAAAAAAAAAACAACAACAACTTTTTATGATAAAATATTTTTATTTCTGACTTCAGCTTCTATTATCCACACGCGCTATGAGTGGATGGACCTTAGAGACTAAACATGCCCATAATATATACACGCGCTATGAGTGGTGATTCCAAAAATAAAATTTACGCCTTCTCTTTAATCTTCTCCTCCGTCAATAAACCCTTAATCGTTGCTGCTGTTATGTTCCTTAAGTGAGACGGTGAGCGAGAGAGTTTCATTTTATCAAAGAGGTAAAACTGAGAAGATAGTATCACCACTTTCTTCCACGGACACGGCTGAAGAAAGTTAATCAATTGGAAGTGAAATGAAAGGAGGAAGAAAAAAATTGAAGATAGCAACTGAAGAACAAGGGTTAACCTTTGTTTATGGGTAAAAATTGTTTCTGCTGGTTTTGGTAATTTTGGGTGTGTGGATGAGAAACAAATCTAAACCCTAAACAATGCCAAGAAGTTGCACGGTCACAAAGTGAAGGGAAGGGGTTGGTACAGAATGGTTAATTCCGAAGGTTGCTGTTTTATGACTTGCCAAAGCTAGAGCTTGGCTTTGGTGATTTCGGATACTTGTGTTGTTTTTTGACCAAAACCATGGTAAAAGGCTAGGTTTTGGGCCGTGGCCAAAGTTAGGGTTTAGGCGTTAATTTCATCACCACTAATTGCATGTTATTCGCACGTTGTAAAACCGGCGAGTATAGTGGCATGTTGGGATGCCGATGTTGGCAAGTCAAATGTTGTTGTGGCTATTAGGGGCGCATTTGGCTTGGCCTTGAATGGCCGAGATTGCATCTTGAAGAAAGTATGGTGGTGCGTGGCGTTTTTGGCATACTGGCAGTGGTGCGTTTGGCCTTTAATGTATGGTGGCGGGTTTACTTGGAACGCACTTGATTGGTCAAGAAAAGGGTCGACTAAATATGGCTCACGCCATGTTGCCAAACATGAGGCGCAATTTTGCCCAAATTAGGTTTGGCATGTCGAAACCCACCTCTGGCCACAGTGCTGACCAAAGTAGGCGCATTTAAAGTGACCTAATTGGGAGTTAGGGCTTGGCGGCGTGGTAGGAAGAGAGGGTCCGGCCAAGCATGGGCGTGGCTACACTGGCGGCGTGGCCAAGGCTAGGTTTTGGCGTGTGAGTGTGGCGGCTTTAGAGCGACCCGGTAGAGTGGATTGGGTCGATGGAAAAAGGGGCCTTTAATGTATGGTGGCAAGTATCAAGGGGCCAAACATGAGGTGCAGCCGCGCACTCTACAACTTATGTGCATGGGCGTGGTAGCGGTGTGAGTTTAAGGCGAAAACTGATTGGTCACTGATTGGTCTAGGGAAATAGGGCCGGTTTAGGATGGGGCGTGGCCAATGACAAATGGCACTGACTGGCCTAAGGCATGGCCACGCCTCCCTTTCTGCTGTTTCTATCCTGCGACTCCCTGTTTTCTGTTTCTGGGCAAGATTTTGTGTCTACTAATCCATGGCGGATTAATTACCTAGTTTGCCTAGGCTTAAATTTCGACAAGCAAGGTCTAATATACTGCACAAGGCGCAAAACCCCTAACTTTTGCAAGTTATCCAGGGTAATCAATTGAATTCTATGTGTTGACACATAGTTCTTTTAAGTTCATTACCAGAGAGTAGCATGCTTTCTGATTGAATACTTTATGCAAAGACCTTATCCTTGATATTTGGAAATTCGTGCTACTCTGCTGCGAGTGAACACAAATTGTCATGCCATATCAACATTAAGGGTTCAACCGAGGAACATAGCATAAAAAGTATTCAAAGAAACTTGTATTAAGTGAATATAAGCAAGGCGCCGAAATTTATAGAACATCTGGGATGGTTGCTTCACGCGCCAGTCTGGATAAATTTCATGTAAATATATTGAACGGCTCAATAACTATGCTAGTTTAGAGGTTAGCACTCATGGCTCCGTTTCCTTACAGAGTAACGTCACATCAGATGCAAGGTTTTACAATTTTAACCCTAAGCTAAAAACCAACATCAACATTAAGTCCCCTTCTTATCACATAACAGTGGCATTGTTACAGGGTAAGCATGAGATGGTGACATATGAGGATAAAATTCAAAAGGGAAGACATTAAGAGATTGCCAGGAAAATTCGACTAACCTTTGGTAGGAGGCATGAGTTGTCTATGATCCTTGTGTTGGCATACTTCTGGCTTGGCCACAGGGTGCTGATTCCATGGAGTGTTGGCGTAGTGATCCTTAACACAAAGATGAGTGTTGAGGTGGTGAAGCCGTCAGCACTTATGACAATAATAGTGAGTGTTGAGGAGTTTGAACGTCTCAACACTAGGAGGAAAGATGTGTTGAGGCAGTTTTCCTAACAACATAGTAGTGAGTGTTGAGGAATTTACAATCTCAACACTAAGGAAAAGATATGTGTTGAGGCAGTTTGCCTGGCAACACAGTGGTGAGTGTTGAGGAAATTTCCACGTCTCAACACTAAGGAAAAATATGTGTTGGGGCAGTTTTCCTGGCAACACGGATGATGAGTGTTGAGGAAATTTCCACGTCTCAACACTAAGGAAAAATATGTGTTGAGGCAGTTTTCCTGGCAACACGGATGATGAGTGTTGAGGAAATTTCCACGTCTCAACACTAAGGAAAAATATGTGTTGAGGCAGTTTGCCTGGCAACACAGTAGTGAGTGTTGAGGAAATTTCCACGTCTCAACACTAAGGAAAAATATGTGTTGGGGCAGTTTGCCTGGCAACACGGATGATGAGTGTTGAGGAAATTTCCACGTCTCAACACTAAGGAAAATATGTGTTGAGGCAGTTTTCCTGGCAACACGGATGGTGAGTGTTGAGGAGTTTGAATGTCTCAACACTAAGAGGGAAAATGTGTTGAGGCAGTTCGCCTGGCAACACAGTGGCGAGTGTTGAGGAGTTTGAACGTCTCAACACTAAGAGGAAAAATGTGTTGAAGCAGTTTGCCTGGCAACACAGTGGTGGTGTTGAGGAATTTGCACGTCTCAACACCAAGAGGAGAGTGTGTTGAGGCAGCATGCCTGGCAACACAGTAGTGAGTGTCAAGGAATTTACACATCTCAACACGAAGAGGAAAGGTCTGTTGAGGCAGCATGCCTGGCAACACAGTAGTGAGTGTTGAGGAATTTACACGTCTCAACACTAAGAGGAAAAATGTGTTGAGGCAGTGTGCCTGACAACACAATAGTGGTGTTGAGGGATTTGCACATCTCAACACCAAAAGGAGAGTGTGTTGAGGCAGCATGCCTGGAAACACAATAGTGAGTGTTGAGGAATTTACACATCTCAACACGAAGAGGAAAGGTGTGTTGAGGCATCATGCCTGGCAACACAGTAGTGAGTGTTGAGGAATTTACACATCTCAACACGAAGAGGAAAGGTGTGTTGAGGCAGCATGCCTGGCAACATAGTAATGAGTGTTGAGGAATTTACACGTCTCAACACTTAGAGTAAGTATGTGTTGAGGAAGCAGGCCTAGCAACACAGTAGTGAGTGTTAAGAAATTTACACTTCTCAACACTAAGAGAAAGGATGTGTTGAGGAAGCATGCCTAGCAACAAAGTAGTGAGTGTTGAGGAATTTACGCGTCTCAACACTAAGAGTAAAGGATGTGTTTAGGAAGCATGCCTAGCAACACAGTAGTGAGTGTTGAGGAATTTACACGTCTCAACACTAAGAGAAAGGATGTGTTGAGGAAGCATGCCTAGCAACACATTAGTGAGTGTTGAGGAATTTACACGTCTCAACACCAAGAGATTTAAAACTTATTTGATATGCCTAATAGATATAAAACATTAGTTTAAGGATAGTTATTTAGCTCTGTCTCCGCTAGGCATGTCCTTCGCGCATGACTGGGCTTTAAGTGTATCAGGCTCTCCCGTGAGTAAGCAGCGTGACAAAAGTCCCCATGTGTAATTATCCTGATCTTATTTCCTCGTGGAAGATGTGCTCCCATTGCATTCGCTGGTAAGGCGGTGACTGCGTTTAAACTTCTAAACTTGAAGGAGGCTTCAGTCCCCAAGTGTAGCTTACTTTGATTGTACCACCTTGAATCCACGCCTCCGTGATTTGATACAAGTCCATCGTACTCTCCTGGATGGGATACTTGGAACATCACATGGACGAAATATTTTTTGTAGTGGTTGCTGCTATGGTGAAGCTCAAACGAAAGAAGTTCTTGGCAAAGAATGTCGTGATCGAAGAGATTTGGCTGGCTGTGATCACAATCCTTGACAGGGAAGAGTGGCGGCTCCGGGAACGAACCTTGGTAGGAAGGAGTGGCGGCTTCTGGAGAGAACGTTGAAGCGGCTTCTGGAGCGAAACGTTGAAGCGAAGCGGCTTATGGGGAGAACGTTGAAGCGGCTCCTGGAGTGAAACGTGGAAGCGGAGCGGCTTCTGGAGCGAAACGTTGAAGAGGAGCGGCTTCTGGAGGTGAGACGTTGAAGCGGCTCCTGGAGCGAAACATTGAAGATGAGCGGCTTCTGGAGGTGAGACGTTGAAGCGGCTCCTGAAGCGAAACGTTGAAGCAGAGCGACTTCTGGGGATAAACGTTGAAGCGGCTCCTGGAGTGAAACGTGGAAACGGAGCGGCTTCTGGAGTGAAACGTTGAAGAGGAGCGACTTCTGGAGGTGAGACGTTGAAGCGGTTCCTGGAGCAAAGTTCGAAGCGCCAACGCAACACGGATGAGAGCTTGAAAATATATCTCTGCGTTGCACCTTGGAGAAATAAAAAAATCTCACACACATGCTCCATCATAGATTACATGGTTTTGTGAATAGAGTCCCCAAAAAGCATTAATGCACAACTCCACCAATTGATGTTCGGTCACATTTGGTTTATGACAATCTAACGCCCAAATTCTGGATCCCCTGACTAATCCACATACTCTTCGGAAATTTGGCGCCGTAGCCAAAGTTAGAGCTTGGCGGCGTGGCCAAGGCTAGGTTTTGGCGTCGTGGCCAAAGTTAGGGCTTGGCGGCATGTTAATGCGGCAGAGTGGCATGTTGGAATGCCGATTAGTATGTTGTTGTGGCAGGGCGCGTTTGGCTTGCCAGTTAGTATGGTGGCGTGACAGGGTGCGTTTGGCCTTTAATGTATGGTGGCGGGTTTAGAGCGACTTGATTGGTCAAGAAAAGGGTCACATGAGGCGCGGCCGCACCTCTAGTGCTCGTGGCGCATTTAAAGTGACCTAATTGGTCGGTAGGAAGGAGAGGGGCCGGACAAGCATGGGCGTGGCTACACTTATGGTGCGAGTGTGGCGGCTTTAGAGCGACCTGATTGGTTGATGGAAAAAGGGGCCGACAAGTATGGGCCCCACCACAACTTATGTGCGTGTAGAGAGTTTAAGGCGACCTGATTGGTCGAGGGAAATAGGGTCGGTTTAGGATGGGGCGTTGCCAATGGAAAATGGCGCCGGTTGGCCTAAGGCATGGCCACACCTCCCTTTCTGTTGTTCCTATCCTGTGGCTCCCTGTTTTCTGTTTCTGGGCAAGATTTTGTGTCTACTAATCCATGGCGGATTAATTACCTAGTTTTCCTAGGCTTAAATTTCGACAAGCAAGGTCTGATATACTGCGCAAGGAGCAAAACCCCAAACTTTGCAAGTTAGCCAGGGTAATCGATTGAATTCTATGTGTTGACACATAGTTCTTTTAAGTTCATTACGAGAGAGCAGCATGCTTTCTGATTGAATACTTTATGCAAAGACCTTATCCTTGATATTTGGAAATTCGTGATATTCTGATGCGAGTGAACACAAATTGTCATGCCATATCAACATTAAGGGTTCAGCCGGGGAACATAGCATAAAAAGCATTCAAAGAAACTTATATTAATTGAATATAGGCAAGGCGCCGAAATTTACAGAACATCTGGGATGGTTGCTACACGCGCCAGTCTGGATAAATTTCATGTAAATATATTGAACGACTCAATAACTATGCCAGTGGAGAGGTTAGCACTCACGGCTCCGTTTCCTTACAGAGTGACGTCACATCAGATGCAAGGTTTTACATTTTAACCCTAAGCTAAAAACCACCATCACATCAGATGAGGATGATGAAGACGACGATGAAGTAGTTCCACTTATTTAATTAATGTATCAGCTTTAATTTTAATGAATATGTAGTAGTTTGGTTAGGGTGAATGAAATTGTTCTGGTTTTTTCATTACAAATTTGTCTACTTTTTTTCATTACATTAAAACTTAAACTTTTTTTTTCATTACATTAAATCTTAAACTTGACAACATCCATGAAAACATTATTAAGCCTAACATCCCATACGAGTTATTAAAAACTCCTTAAGAATTTGGTAATGCGCTTCATATTCGAAATCTTTTCGTTTCCATCTTCGCCACTCATCTCGAGTTCGTATTCCCAATTCAGCATTGGTCTCACCTCTAAGACGGTATCGAGTGACAATCCTTTTCATAGCTCTAAAATCCACAAGCTCTTTTTTGATATCCATAAATCGGCAAAACAAAGCAGCGCGATCCCGATTATGAGGATTACCTGTCTCTGTGCAGAAGGCATCATGAATTTTACCCAAATAACTCATACTAGGTAAACCGTTCATCCGTCGTTCTTCACCTCTCTTCGGGTAGTATATTACATAGTTTCTACAAAGAGATAAATCTTCATCTTCAGTGAATCTAGGATCATCCATAATTTAACCAGAAATTAGAGAAATTTTTGTAGAGAAGTGATGTGTGAGTTTGAAACGGATGAAGTGAAGGATTTATAAGGAATGCTAGCGGTTGAGTCTAGACTGCTAGCGATTCAGTCTAGACCGCTACTTTTAATGATCGTTAAAAAATTTAAACTTAAAACAACTACAAAACAAAATTATGGAACAACAAATGAAACTTAAATAGTTAAACAATTTAAAAAAATAAAAATAAATAACAAATGAAGCAATAATAAAAAAACAAAAACAAATACAACACTACTCAATTCGTCCCCCATCTCTTCCAAACTCAGCCCATAGATTCGCTCTGAGATCTTCCCTTAACCTGTTATACAGAGTTCTCTTCTCAATATGACTGGTCATTTGCGCATAGTTCCTTGCAAGTAATCCTCTTTCTGGTATAATCTCAGGCCTTAAGTCTTCATCTCGATAGTTAGTCCAATTCTTATTACGACGAGTCTCCTGGATAACCATGTTATGCATAATGATGCAAGTCAGCATAGTCTTATGCATTTCACGAGCACTTAGACCACGATAAGGCCCACAAATGATTGCGAATTTCCGCTTCAGAATTCCAAAATCCCCTTCCACATCCTTTCTCAGATTCATTTGTTTACTATTGAAATACGAGTATGAACGACCCATTTCACCGGCTGGTGGCTGACGGTAACATTGAACTAAAGTTGACCATTTTGGATAAATTCCATCTGCAAGATAATAACCATGAGTGTAGTGATTCCCATTGATAACGAAATTTACCTGAGGAGAAATTCCATACTTTAAATCTTCAAACAAAGGCGATTTGTGTAAAACATTTATATCGTTTTGAGATCCCGGGAGACCAAAAAAAGCGTGCCATATCCAACAATCATAAGAAGCAGCTGCCTCAAGGATCACCGTTGGTTTTGCGTAGTGACCTTTATACTGACCGGCCCAATAGGTAGGGCATCCGGTCCATACCCAATGCATGCATTCAAGACTACCCAGATCCCGGGGAAGCCCCTTTCCTGATTTTGCTTTAATATTTCTCTAACATCTGCATCAGTTGGTTTTCGTAAATAGGTAGGACCAAAATGATTAATCATTGTTTCGCAAAACAACGCAAGATACTTGTGTGCAGTTGTTTTGCCAATGCGAAGGTACTCATCATTAGAATCTGGAGGTCGGCCATATCCTAAAATCCTCAAAGTCGAAGTAACCTTTTGTTCAGGACTATGACCCCTAATATTCAGTGCATCATACTGATAATTAAATTGAGGTTCTACCTAACAAAGCTCACCAATAATCTTTAGCACCAAATTTCTGGGCATGCGGAATCGGCCTTAGAAATTTTCATCAGAGAACACACAGTCAGGGAGAAAATAATCGTGCATCAGCTTCTCGTGCCATTCATCCCGACCACGATACGTATATCTTCTTGTGAACACTTCTCTTGGCTCTGGATCTCTATGTATTTGCCCCGATGAATCTAGCTGCATCAAGGTGTTGGTTAGTTCTTTATCTTCATCTGACTCATCATCAATTTGTTTCAAGGCCTGAACGAATATTCGTTGTTGTTCTTCAAATCGATCCATATGAATACGCACTTCTTCGTCAAAAGAATCCATATCCATTGAGTTGAAAAAAATAATTAAACAGATGATTAAGGTACAAAAGAGTGAGTGAGTAAAGATAGAGTTAATGAGAAAATGAGGTGTGATTAAATTTAATTGAATGAGGCGAATTTATAGATAAACGTAGGGGGAAATAACCGTTATTTCACTAAAATAAGCGACGACTACAAGACCGACCGGTTTCAAAAAGAAAGACCCTTAAAACCAGGTCTTTTCTCCACCGAAATACCGGTATGTTTTCTCCCATAGTCTTTTCTCCAGCTGGCATGGCAAATGGAGGTTTTAGCCATTTTCTTCCTCTTCGTTTCTTTTGTTTTCCAAACTTCAATTCACTCCCAAGACTTCGTTTCCCTCAGACGAGAAACCACGAAGACGATGGAGAAACAAGATCAATCAAGCCATTAACTCGAAGAAATCTCTCGAGTAAGTATCAGAACCTCTTTATTTCTCTTCCTCTTCGTTTCTTTTGTTTTCCAACTTCGTTTCACTCCCAACTTTGTTTCCACGATAGAAAAATCTAAAAATCAATCAAGCAATTAACTTGAAAAAACCTCTCAGAGGAAGTATCAGAACGACAATCTGAATTGGTTGCATGCAGATTTTTGGGTTCAATTTGGTGTGTTGCACTATTACC
This sequence comes from Papaver armeniacum, assembly GCA_023531295.1. Taxonomy (NCBI): domain Eukaryota; kingdom Viridiplantae; phylum Streptophyta; class Magnoliopsida; order Ranunculales; family Papaveraceae; genus Papaver; species Papaver armeniacum. The sequence continues at coordinate 57,618 of JAJJWW010004752.1, forward strand.
AAATTTATGGCAAATTTAAATTCAAATTGGTTTTAGGTTCTTATGTTGAATTTTTTTTTTCACTTTTGCAAATTATGAAAAACAATGTTAAACTTAAATTAGGTCAGGTGTAAAATTTAATTTGGTTGGGTTCTTACACTGAATTTTGATTTTGCTGTTACAAATTATGATAATTTTCAAATTGGTTCACATTCTGTGCAACTAAAATTTAGGGCACAAATTAATAGATCCTATCAACAAAGTTACTTCTTCTGAATCCTCCCATTACCAATTTTTGAGTATCCCGATAAACTTTAGTATATCAGGTTTGATTAGTTGATTTAGAATCTGAAATTCCATGTGTTGAAGGTGGTGCAACCTCTAGGTTAACTTTATGAGCAATTAAAACTCTTATTTGTACTTTGTTAGCTACTCATTCGATGTTGTTCATCTTCTCTGGTGTCAGGTAGGGTAACATTGCAATTGAATATCAGGGAAAAGTAAAGTTTGTCAGAATCTTCAGTTCCCTCATCTTCTAATGTTTGGTTGGTTTGCAACAAATTGAAGGACAAATTAGCAATAGCAAGATTTTTAAGGTTAATATGAAAACTTAATTTTGATTCTCTTATTATTTGACTCTGTCACTTTTCAGTTCTTTTCTTTTTTTTATTTTACATATGTCTTTATCGGAACAGAAGCTATTTAGATGTAGAAAATGTAAGGGTTATTAGTGTGTTTAAAATCTGTACATACTTGCTTTACTGTTGTATCAAATAATCTCAGTAGTTTTAGGCTTAATGTGAAGGTCTAATACAATTGTACAATAAATTCTTACCCTGCCAAGAGACTTATTGCAAATTACCAAGATATATGTGATGATGAGTGACACAGTGTAGATGTAATGGCACCCTTAACATGGATTTGATCTTCATGAGGATAGGCAGTCATGTTTTAAGTGGATGGACCGGATAAGATATGGGAAGATTTAGTGATTTACCCTTTTGTATAACTATGTCAACAACAAGCATGGCCACTGCAGCAGGTGCAGTTGTGTTATTTTAGATTTTTAGTACACATTAAATCGTGAACTACAAAACAATCTATCTAGAGAAGATGGCGAGGAGAGAGACAGTGGTGGTGGTAGCGAGGTTACTAAATTTGTTATTGTCATTAGTGACCGAGAATATAGTAATATAGTATAGGAGAAAACTAGGCAGACTGCATTGTTATCTGGCGACGAAGAAATGAAATGTTCAAATTCACTTTTATGTTTAACTGATATCTTCCTCATAACTCCTCTTGAAAATCAATTGGCTTGGCAAAACACCATGATCTTGATTTTCTCGAGTAGGTAGTCAAATGAATATATATATATATCGTATTAACCTTTGATGTAAAAAAACAGTACATTCTCAATTAGATCTAATAAAGTTTTTCCCTTGCTAAGGGTTTTACGAACAATACTTATTTTAAATGCTTCTTATAAGTTACACTTACATTTCTATATTTCAATTTACTCTTCATTATACTCATTTTGATGTCTAATTGTGTCTTTCGCGGTGTTTGGTTGCTTATATATTTGCTAAACATTTCTATGCACCAACATTCGTGAATAGTTGATGAGCATAAATTGGAATATCTATGAAGCAGTCGGCTGAAGACGCAATCCTATTAAGTAAACTTTGCTCAGGGTTTCAGGTTTTGCGTTTCTTGCACAGTCTAGCATAGACTGCAGGTCATGATGTGATTAATAAGTGTGCGAGAATTTAGTGCACTTTCTTTCGTTTAGGTGCAAAAAATTAAAAAAGCAAACATAGTTTTAGTGGCTTTCTGTAGTATATAATGCACGCACCATTTCACTCTTTTTGCCTCATGTTTCATGATGCTTCTTTTTGGATTTGGTACTCACATTCTTTTACAATTGAGTTTCCACCACTTGGCCTTGATAGTTGACTTTGGCAATTAGTTGACTTTGACCGTTTATTACTACATGAAAACAACACAATTACGGAACGGCAGGCGCATCGCGCGTGCATGTTATACTAGTATACATACAATATACCTAATGGTGATTCCAAAAATAAAATTTACGCGTTCTTTTTAATTTTCTCCTCCATCAATAAACCCCTAATCGTTGTTGCTGTTATGTTCCTTGAGTGAGGCAGTGAGCGAGAGAGTTTCATTTTATCAGAGAGGTAAAACTGAGAAGATAGTATACTCTCTTACACGGCCACGGCTGAAGAAAGTTAAACAATTGGAAGTGAAATGAAAGGAGGAAGAAAGAATTTGAAGAGAGCAGCTGAAGAACAAGGGTTAACCTTACAACAAGATCAATGTGTTATGCAAGTCGTATCTCTACGAGGATCTAACTCCATTGAGGTATCCTTTCATTCATCCATTGCCCATTTTCACTTGTATATGATATGATGAAGTGAATTGAATTGTCTCTCTGAAATTATAATTAGGTATTAGATGCAAATGGTAAGAAATTGCTTGCACTCTTTCCTGCCAAATTTCAGAAGAGTATGTGGATTAAGCGAGGTACGCTGGATTGGATAGCAGTGTCTACTGAATTAGATTGTAATTTTGAGATTCAAAACTTATTACACAACAAATAAATATGAATTAACTTTTTGTTGTTGTTGTTGTTGTTGTTTGTTTTGTAGGAAGCTTTGTTGTGGTTGACGCGGGACGGATAAAGGAAGCTATTGAAGCGGGTAGTAAGGTGGCCTGTATTGTTACACAAGTTCTATTCTATGAACAAGTTCGTCTACTGCAGAAATCTCCAGATTGGTTAGCTCTCTTTATCCATGGATATCCTCCTTGTCAACTAGTTAAATGTAAGTGTGGCTAGGATTTTAAATTCTCGATTGAAACTAGGGGAGCAGTCTGTGTTACTTATAAACCAAATAATATGCACTAAAAGTTGAAAAGGAATGATACTTGCTCTCCGCAACAAGGGTAAGCAAACTAGGATACTAGGGATATTACATTGTCGGGCTTGACTAAGTAAATTAACAGTAGGCGCTTATAGAGTTTATAAAATGATACTTGCTCATTGCAACAACTGTGGGATTTTGGTTTGGATATGGTTGTTTTTCGTTGGCACCCGAGTTTAAAGAAATGATACTTGCTCACTGCAACAACTGTGGGATTTTGGTTTGGATGTGGTTGTTTTCACTGGCACCCGATTTTTGTAGTTATTTAGTCAATCTTCGGTACTTTTAAGTTCAGAAAATTATTCAGTCCGCGCATGCACCAATGTGGTTAAGAATTATACGTGGTTAAGAATTATATAAGGTGCCCAAATCAATGAATTTATACTCTACCCTAGGGGATGGTCAACACTCAACAGTGTTGTTAAGATTCAGGAATGCAAGTTGGCTTGATGGTGCAAAGAAAATTCTATCTGGTCAAATCGTTCAATTCTTAGGGTCACTTTGTGCCGTTTGTTTTATATGATAGTCACAAACACGTGCGCGCGCACTGTCCTTGTATTAATTTGGTTTTATCTGGCATCGGACATTAGCAATACTGACACTGATTTTTTTTTCGTTTCAATACAAGTTTTACCTTATACGAGCAATCATTTTGAAGTATCGCCAGCTTACTTTTATCTTGGTGCGGTTGTTTTATTAGTGTTCACTAATCTATCCAAGATTGTTAATCAGCTATTCTATTCCTTACGGTTTCTCTTGGTCTCCAAATGCAGGCCAGAGATCTTCAAAGTAACAGGTACAGAAGAATCAAATGCGCATCCACAAGTATCCAATTCCCAAGCTGCTGAGGAACTGAACTCCAGCGAAGACGAGGATGGACTTCCTCCTTTGGAAGCCAATACAAACAGAATTAGGCCAGTTGAGTTGGATCCAGAAGCAGATTCACAATCAGACTCAGATTAAGATTTAGATTCCTAAACTAGGGGACTTGAGTTCCCAACCAACTGAAAAGGGAAAGCTTGACATCTCTGAAGTTGATTGTTCTATAAGCCTATGATGTTCTACTGGGTTAGCTAGGACATAAGGATTGATGCATGTACTGATTGGGTTTTGCAGCAATTTGCCAGGGTGGTGTGCAACTACCTCCAACAGAATAGCGTCTTAATTACTTTGCCGTGTACACACTTTTGAGTTATATTTGCCCAAACACTGGTGTGGTTTTGAGTTTTTTTGCTAATTAGAAGGCTTTTGAGTTACTAATGAACTGACGAAAATAATCTTGGAAATTTAAGCAAGAACAACATTAAGAGACATTAAGAGACTAAGAATATCACACAAAGCACCCATAGAATATCACGTGTTGGTACGGTACCAATGGTCGATCTCATCTCTACAAGATTGATCTTCCTTGATACTAGTTGATATCATGAGACTGGTAAGAAGATTGATATTGGTTAGATTGATATTGGTTAATAGGTATCCACAAATGGTAGTTGTATTCGGAGTATTCACAGTGAACTGAGAATTCAGGTTATTTAACAGAGTTCTAAGGTTTTCACCATTCCAGATGTAGGCTAAAGGATTAACAATGTCATATCTGTTTTTTAAGACAAAACCATTAACTTTAAAATTAATGCAAGCACTGGGTTGAGCTCCAAAATCCTCACTGATTGAAAATCTTCTTTCTCGAGCTCTGGAATAATTCCCAACAGGATTCGCGGAATGGCTTCGGAATCACTTTGATAAATAATGCTGAAACCTCCATACACGCAGCCTCTGCTCCCTTCTTTCCTCTTCTATTGCAATCTGCATATGTTCCCCTTCCTTCATTTTCTCCTGCAAAAGTTGTTAAAGTTAGACCAATTCCAGATGTTGTAATGGGATTTGACATTGAGATTGCAATGGTACAAGTAGCTAAACCTTACAGGAGCAAAAAAACAAAAAAACTGATCGCTCTATGGTGCTGCATAAGATCTCACTGGAAAAGAGGCAACTAAAGACATGCAAAAGGGCACTCAATGAGCCATTTCCACGACAAAATTACAAAGTACCTTCACTGTCTCAAGCAGATGCGATATAAAGACAGGCAATTAAATGAAGTGAATGCTTAATAGTGAGAACAAGTGCGAGAGACATGAACATTTACAAGGACTCAACCAGGCAACAACTAAGGTGAAAGTGAAGTTACTTCATCGAAAATGGAATGTGACCATCAAGAAGCGAATGGATGACGGAGGACCAAGTTTGTCTGTGGGTGAACAGAGCGCTTCTCCAATGAATACGAGCGGTCAGTCCAAAAATAAGTCTAACAAGGGAGTGAATATACGGATAGAAATTTCTAACAATCCAATTACAATGTATCGTACTCTCGCGACCAGGTCATCATAAAAAGTAGGGCTTTCATTGATTAGTAAACCTCCGGTGCTGGTAATGGCTGTACGAGCATGAAGATGCTGCTTTTGTCGTAGTGCTCGGTACCAATTTTCACCTTTTAGTGTATGAGGAACTAGCAGGCCTACTAAGTTTACCTCCTGAGATATATCCCAAATCAAACCAACACTAAACCAATTGATGCTCCTTTAATGTTCATTCATGGCAAAGACTTGAGTATTTAAGGTAACTACTAACAACAGCTAATCCAGCAAAATGACAAATGAAGCACTGCACCAATTAAATGACTTACTGGCCTCTATCCACTCTTTTGTAACTATGATTTTGCAACATCGGTAATAATATTTGTATGCATATACCCAATGTTGCTAAATACAAGGTTTAGCAACATATTATACCTCCAAGCATGTCATCCATCGCCTTGTCTCCCTTACACTCCATGTGGCCATCTTTACCCCAACCTGAATTCATGTTATGAATGATCACCAAAGGTGGCCGCAATATCAGGTCATCCCTACTTGCTGCTGCTTCATCTGCAGATAATGACTTGATCCACCCGCAAGTCAACTAAGTAAAATGTGTGCATAATAAGACCATGCACATCCGAAAATTCTTTAGGATCCCTGTCATTTTGCCCACCCAAGAGAATGGAGGAAGAGTAACATATTCAGCATTTTCAGTCAAACAATACAGCAATAGCCTACTACAACAATAACATCACGGATTTGTGACAACAGTAGATAATGAGCAAAATAGATGATGATTAAAACATTAGATCAGAAAAAACCTGATCTGTGAAGAACTATGCATGTTATTAAAGATTATGCCCATAACACAGTCACCAGAAACAATTACCAATTCGATCAAATACTGGCATCTATACTTCGTTATAACCCAAATTACGAACATAATGACATTCGTTTGCAGTTTAATATCAACATCAAATTACAGTCACCAGTTCATCAGCTTGCCACGTTCCCTCAACATTGTCTTAAACACTAATTTGAAGAACCACTTTTGACCCGAACACCATAAACCCATAAACATGACACACGAAGTCTAAAGCGCCCTTAACTTGCAGAACTCGTTATCGAAGCATACTCGATTCAGTTGAGCTATATGCCTGTATCTAAACATCCTAAAATTTCAAACTAACCGTATCAGCATACCCTACTTCCTGGAATGATGAACATTACATGGACTCATGGAGCAGATTTTGAGGACTCGAGCGGCAATGCGGTCAGAACCAACAATGACATCCTATCATCACTCGCAGTAACATATTAATGGCACTGATTTACATTGTTGATATAAACAGCAAAAGGATTTTTATTGTGTTTCATACGTAGATAATAAGCAATTCGTGTGCACAGAGATTGGACTAGAACTACTACAAACGGATCATAAATGCTACTAGGTAACTATAGACCTTTTCAATCAAATCTGATTCTCCATTGCTAATATCCAGGACTGAGCAAGTGCGTTGTTAACAAAGTATACATCAATTATAATCTCCTATTCAGATAAGCTCAAGTCACTACAAAATGCAAAGTTAACAAAGCAATTTAGCTTAAAATAAGAAAGTTAAATTCACTCCCATAAAGTTGGATAGATGATATAAAGAAAGTGCTAAAATGTATCGACTGATTATCTGTCTAGACAATGATCATTACTGTAAAAGCAGAATAAAGCAAGGTGCTACAATTGCTGCACCATTTTCATAAAATGTTCTTCATAGTTTTGTCAGAATTTAGGCTACTTCTTACATAGAAATGTAGATGCTAGATTACCGAAAAACAATCTGTGTACAAAGAACAAGTTTTGATGCCACATTCATAACTTAGTCGCAAACACTTATGACTTCCACACATATCACAAAATAGACAAGCCACAGCAACTTTGGACATGACAAAAATCTGCAGTATTCTCAACAGGGTCATGGACTTTGTGGGGATGAGCCAGATGACAAGGTTGGAAGTAGGAGAAAGAACCACACAGAGTTGAATTTCCAGAACAAGAATGGTCTAATACGACCTGCGCCAATTTGTTCTAAAGTGTTTCCCCGTCGGACGAAAATAAAATCACAGTGAGGGTATATTTCTTTCGAAAGGGAAATGGCAGCAATAAGCAATGTGAAATATTCATAGACAACAAAGAGACTACTTTCATAGAACCATGGATATCCCTAGAGGATTCTTGGGAAATCTTCTTGCTTTTGCAACAACAAATGTAGGCATTTCATTCTTCCCTTTTAGACACCTCAAGGAACACACCTCAGCTTCCAAATATTTTGTGCATAACAAAGTCAAGAAGCACGCACAAGATCAAGGCACAATGCACTTATTGTAAACAAAGTTGTTCCTTCGTTAAAGATGGAGTAATTCTATGGTTCACTTGTGCAAGTACAAAAGGTCTAGACTAGACTATCTAGATTTAGAGGCTATAAATTTTGATTAATTGACCAATAGAGTGAGCTAAATCACCAAATTTACTTCAAAAAATGAGCCAGCATATGATTTAGCTCATTAAATTCAACATTGCTAATGGGGGTGCCAGTTTACAAGGGAGGGTACCAAAATCCATATAAAGACAAAGCATTTTCCAGTTTGTCTTATATGGATGTTGGCACCCTCCCCAGTAAACTAGTACCCCCATTAGCAGCGATGATTTAATTGGTCCATCAATCAAAGTTTAAATAACTGACTTGGGGTGTTATGGAAACATACAAGGATGGTCATGAATAGTCCTGTGTTGTGTTCTTATGGAAACATGCAAGGTTCTTTCCTTACCATTTTTGTTAGACGGGACTATGAAGTTGCAACCATTGCTTTTAAGTCAAACTCGAAACTTGCAACGTCATAAGATAAGTGGAATAACGAGGTAAGTATATACATTATGTGATTCATTTGACTGGTTTTGAATATGACTAACCACCGGCTGACATTCAAATTTAATGTCAAACCACTTCTAAACCTGAACAGCCATTTACTTCACAACTTGAATTTTAAAACCATAAACGAATTAGGTTTTCTTGGAATACAGTACACATTTTGCATTCTCTAGCTCCAAAAAGGGCAAAATCATACCCTTTCGACAAGAAAATTTTATGCGTTTTATTTCTTGTTCAAGTTTAAATGTAAATGTATTAACGGAGGTTTAGAAGCAGTTTGATTTAAAATTGAGAATTAACGGAGGTTTTTGGAGTCATCTTACCCATCAAACTTCTGGTGTTAAAAGCACCTAGGATTTGATGGAAGATGTGCATGAAGCACGTCGATGCCCCTTAGTATCTATATAAGGCTAGATTTTTATCACGAGTCATAGTTTCACTAATTCAACAGTATATTCTCTTTGGCTACTTTTGAACAAGAGAATCAAATCTTTTTTATTTGGCTAGAAAATAATGACTTAATACTCAAACAAGAAGATGGGAGGAGATCTTATATGAAGAGTCAGTATGGTGTACAGACAGCCGCTGAGAAAACAAATGTTTTATACGATGTTTTTCCTCAAGACTCCATCATCATCTTCCTCCAAAATGATGATATTCTCAATTACTTGGTAAAAACAAGCCGACAAATTCACCAACTGAATCAAGCTTGAGCTCAACAGAAGTAATTGAATCAAGCTTTAGACATACACCACTAACCTAGTCGAACAAATTCACTGAGTAATAAGAACAAACTCCTAATGAGAAATAGAGTAAACAAAAACTCCAAGTCTCTCTCATACAGCATCAAATTCACTACAACAACTAAATAGAAGAAAGAAAGTTACCTTAGATTAGCAACCCCCGTTTCACAGCAGCAAAGAATCTCAACAATCCACCTCAAAAATTAGAAAAAAAAATTTAGAAATCTTAACATAAAATCTTCCATTAAAACAGCAGTAGGAGATCAATTATCAGATCAAGATTGAATTTACACTGTTTAATAATTACCTCTGCTTTTAGTATTCTATAGATTTGAATTTCACAGTGAAAGAAACAGCTTGAGAGAAAGATGAAAGATAAAAACAAGGAGAATCAGTATGACCCTAGTCTACTCTCTAGTAGTCTGGTGTGATTTATTTATTAATCTTCAGAGAGTAGAGTAGAGTAGGGTCCTTTCAGCATCGTCTGGTCTTTTCAAATGACAAAGTTTTTTTTTTTTTGTTTTTTTAATCTTCTTTCTCGGTTCTTGAACCAAAACAGGTACAGATAGATACTAATTACTCACTGACTAGCACAGTTATCCTCGCTCTGTATAGTCAAAAGTTTTTCTATAAAATGGAGTCCACAAAAGTGAGCCTCTATTCGAACATAAAATGGAGAAATGCAGAGCATAAAAGACACAGTTAGTTCTGAATTCATATAAGCCAGGTAAGGTAATAGCACAGCCCATTGCTTGGACCAAAAAAAAAAAACAATGCCCCCCACATTCTTGAAACAAGACTTTTACTGAGTTTCATTGTCGATCATATGATTTTTGGGTTGCAACAGATTGAACTCTGTGAAGCATATACAAAAAGAACATAATCTGAAATGTCTAATGTCCTAACTGACTTAATAGAACCAAGCTAAAATGTTCTACAAAATTCCTACTTGAAGAAACATAAGCTGCAGATTTCCCAAACAATTGTCTACACCTTACTCTGAATGCCCTGTCAAATAAAAGATCAAACCAGATTAGGTATGCACACACCAACTTCAGCTGCTAGGAATCTATTTTAAATATACATCACAAGATACACAATATGCAAGATGATACACTACAGTTAAGCAGGGTTGGTTACCTGTTTTGAACACAGAAAATAAAAGACACTATGTCTGAAAATCTTTTCCATAAATCTCTCCCTAATTATATTTGCACCATAAATTGTCTTTCCCAGTTAAAACTACAGTATTCTGTTCAGTAGAAATTCATGTAAAAGTATTGTGATTTATTTGGTAGATGCCGTTTTTGAACTCATTATCGACTCAAGTATGCCAAACAAAATCCACAACTTCCATTGGTTGTTTAAAAGTTTATCTTTCAAATTCAATAGCGAGCAAAACCCATTTTCATAATAAAACAACCAATATATATGAAGAGTTGGGATTTACCAACACGGACAAGAGTGGAAAAGCAAACTCGACTTGTTGGATCAGTTGCTCTGTTGTATCCAATAAATGAAAATGACAACATATGAAACACAAGGCATGAAGGATAGGTTTTCTAACAGCATACATATGTTTGTAATCTTCGGATGCTATCTTATTTAAAGTTCAAACTGACAAGGAAAAAGAAAGTATATCCTGAAACTAACGGACGGAAGAGGAGGTCTGTTTGTGTCTAGCATCAGTCAACTGATATATGCAGCATACTGTTTAAAGTATGAATAAAGCAAGGAGTATTAAAGCGAAATTACCGCGGCTAACCCTCGAATTCAGATTTAACGGACGTTGCTTACTGTCATCCTCCTCCGCTCGCTTCCACAATAGTTCAATTCCATCCATGTGAGCCATCCCAACCACAGCTACAACTTTTCCTTGGAAACTTCTAAGGTTCGTAAACATAAACTTGTCTCTATCTTCAATCATCACCTCAGTCTGTGCCATTAAAAGTAGATTCAATTACTTAGTTTTGTTATCTCTCTTCAAGACAAAAAAACGGAACACAAACTACTGTATACTGTATAGCAAGCAGAGAAGCAAAAAGGAATAACATTGATCCGTTCACGGGTATAATTATGCACTAAAGGAGGTGAACTCGTGTCTTTTTCTCAAACAGGATGCCTTTTTATGGTATAATTCAAATATATATCAGGGAAACTTCAAGAAAAGCATAGACTAAAAATGAACCACGGAAACTTACAATCTTTGGACAAATAATTTTCAGAATGCTAACAATTTCCTGCACATTAGATCTTGTGTAATCTCCATTTATGTAATCAATCATTTGGCGGGATTTCTTGACTTCATCCTTAAGTCTAGTATATGCCTTCCAAAGCAAGCCATAAGAGGATACTTTAGATAACTGTTGATGCGTAACCTGCAAATAATGGTACAAATATATGATTCCTGATCAAGAAAAGTTAATTAACCAGAGAGAGAACAAAGAAAATGAGGATTAGTACATTGTGATCTTGATCAATGTAGACACATGTTGCTCCCACTCTAGAAGATTCTTCCATTGCAACCTGGAAATCAAAGCGAAGCTCATAATATGACAAGGATATACGAGGCATACGAAGAAAACAAACTTGAGCAATAAAAAAGTTTATATACATTTCAAAGGTTATGCAACAAGTACCTTGAACTCCAGGCCAGGAAATATACCACCTGCGTGCAACCGGCGATACCAACAACTTACAACAAAGTTGACCACCTTCGTGCATAGTCCACCTGGAGATCTCATGGATCTGCAGAACAACTTATATAATGTATCATCTTCAGGTTTCCAATTCATGAGCCCCTCTGCACGTCCCTTGCACAGCTCAACCTGCATATAACCATTGAGGTTTTGTTCCATTATACAAAATCTCGAGTACATTAAGAAACCTTGTGCAGTAAGAAATTCCTACTAGACGTATTTAAAAGAAATCCACATCCACCACAAAGTTTCTTTGCTGAAACCTGAGACAATGTACTAGCATATCGCAATTTTTATCTCACTACTCTAAGATAAGAAGCCAACTTATAAAGCTCTACTGGTACAAGCTAACGAAAAAAATTGTAGCACGGAGAACTTTTATATTTAAACATTCCTGGTCGAGGACACTTGGAAATACAAACTGGACATCATAACTAGGTAACAAGGGAAAGGAACTAAAGGCATGGAGAGGCTATTTGTCCTTCCCTTTCTATTTGTACCTTAAGGATAAAAATAAATCCTATTGGTTAGATAGGATTCAGGGATGCTAAGCTAGTGTAGGAAAATGTGTGTGCCGTTTGAATGTAATAACAGTTGCTTGTATTGCCATTTTGAGTCTTCAGTCACTTATTAATTGAGACTGTAGTACAGTATGAAGATTTCATTTGAGGAGAGAATGGAAATTCATGCTATGAAAGGTTAATGTCGCACGAAAAAACTGTTTTCAAAGTTCTGACTATAAAGATCCATAACATAAACAGAACAAGTGAACGCTAAGCCAAACTATTTCAACAAGAATATAATGAAATGAAATTTGCAATGGAACTAATCAAAACATGATCGATTCTATGAGAATAACTATAAGGAGCGTTACCTACCGCAACAACATCAGGCGTTACATTGTCAATCACCTACATTGCAGAGTAACAACTGTATTAGCAAATTACACTTGAAAGGCACTACAGCATACACATGTAAAATTGGGAATTCAAGAGAGATAACTGGGTTCACAATGGAGAACATATGTTGTCAAGATAGACCATGCAAGGTCAATGATGTTATAGTTTCGTGAAGACACAATGTAAGAACACAGATATCATCAGAACTTAAGGTCAAAACTCATTTACATGCTAAATTACCCCCAAGGAAACACATAGCAAAGACATGCAAACACACATATGAGCAAGCTATAGAAAGTATTGGGAACCTCTTCCTTCATCAGAGAGACTACTTAGATGAGTGCAGTTCAACACAGACATATTGTATTTGTACAACAACTCCTTCGGAAAAAAGAGGTCCACCTACTTGGACATTTTCTCATTCAGTAAAAAAAAAGGGGGGTTCCCCGATTTTGCTATCAAGACTAAAATTGCTGGTTCAACATTGAGAAAGATGGAAAGCAGTGTAGAAACAAGAACATAGAGCTGAACCAAAACAAACCCTAACCTGAAAAAGAAAAAAAATGGAAGCAACTTTACCTTCTTGACAATTTCAGCACTCTGTTTAGAAATGTGAATAGTTCCAACAAGATAGAGCTGAGCCCCATTGTAGGAATTCCTGAGTAGAACAACTTTTCCATCAGTAGGAATTCCAGGAATACCATGTTGATAATGGGTTTCATCTTGTGCAGATTGATGACTCAAATTTGTTACAGAAACCCTAAGTGGATCATCGTAAATGGAGGAGGACATGATTTTGCTTCCCCTTGCAATTTTCTGTATTTGTGTTTCATCTTATTCTTCACCATCCCTTTAATTTAAACTGCTCTGCTCTTGCTTTTGTCTGTTAGTCAGTTTAGGTATGAAAATGCTTTTAGACCTGCACACTGGATCGTCCTGAAAGAGGAAACAAACAGAAAAATCACCATTTCGTTGGTAGCGTAGGAGGACAGATGAGATCGGTGGACCCACTAATAAATTTCCGCGTGCTGGACTCTGGAAAGCCGGTGTCGACTCGGCCTACATTATGTGTTTGTTTGATACATGACTCGAGATCTGACTCGAGGTCTGACTCGACTCATACTTGGGAGATATTTGAATGGGCCACAATTGAATGGGCCACAATTTTGTAGTTGACTCGTTGGGCATATATCTAACTGGGTTAAAAAAAATCTATAACCATGCTGGTTTGAATCATATGCAATAAATCAGGTTCAAATGTATTGAGTCAGATTCAGATGAGTCAACTGAGTTCGAAAAATTTGAGCAGGTCTTACGGTACTATGCACTTACATGACTTATAAAAAATACCAAATTAGAATGTGGAAGACACGAGCTCTTGTGATTGTGATTTGTGAGTGAAAAATCCATAACGCGTGACCATTACCCTATAAGGGAAAGGATCGTGTTAGTTAAGATTTGTACTTAAATCTCTACAGTATTTAGAAATTGTAGATGACAAGATATCCAATATTTAATTTAGTTCATCGGCTATGTTTCTAGCCGAGCCAATTAACATTGCGTCCCTATATTTTCTGTTAATAAGGTAACAATATTTTTGAATATTCACCTTTCGATAATAACAAAAAGATATATGTATCTAAACTTAAACGACTAGAATATATAGGAGTCATCTTCTTCTCATATCCATCCCATCTTCATCTCCATGTACTAGTATTATGATATGAATGTTTAATAAGACCTCTAAAAGTTTGAATGGTAGATCAAAATAGGAGTATTGATTTATGCGACATGGATAGAGTATATGAATATAAGCAGAATGAATAAAATGGTGTTCCGACGTATATAGATGTCAATAGAGACAATCAAAATGAAAAAGAAGATCTGAACAACTCATTTATCCCGATACAACAAACTACAACGAAGAATCCATTTAATTTGATGATATTTAACTCATACGAGGAGGCCTATGAATATTAAACCAAGTATAGAGTACATGAAGGTTTTGGTATCAAAATTCAATCAACAAATAACACTCGCAAGGGAATAGATCAGGTAATATCAGCGCATTTTGCTTGTTCGCGAGAAGAAAAAATGATAAAGTATGTTGTAGACAAAATAGATCCCAATACTAATAGTTGCACTACTATCCAATGTGAGTGTAAGTCGGAGATGTATATAATATCAACACCCGGAAGTGGAGAGTAACAATATTTGCGGATAAACATAACCATAGATTTGTGTTTCCTTTGTAAAGGATATAGTTGTTGTCTAAATCGCTACATGCCACAAGCAACAAAGGATCTAACTAAGATATTTAATAGATAAAATATTTGAATAGAAAAAGTTCCTTCCATCTTTGGTGGTTCGACTATAGGAATTGACAAAATAAATTATTATAATCATTTACACACAATCGGGCGTTATGAGTTGGTAGTCGAAGATGCCCAATCAGTTCTCCATTTTTCTTAAAGTACAAAAAAGGGAAAATCCCATGTTCTTATACTCCCTTCAAGTTGATGAAGATAGGAGAGCAATTAATATCTTTTGGGTGGATGCTAGGTCATGAATAGCTTATGAGCATTTCGGCAATGTGCATGGTTACGTTTGACACCATATATAGGAAAAATAAATATTAAATGCCTTTTGACACCACGTATAGAACAAATAAATATTAAATGCCTTTTGCACCTTTTACCTGGATTAATCATCATAACGGTTCCATATAATTTGGGTGTGCATTTATTCAAGATGAAACCGAAGCTACTTCCATTTGGTGTTTAAAGAATAGATTGAGGCGATGGGTAAATGCCATCCACCATGTACTATTACTGATCAAAATTCCGCTATGTGTGTATATGTAAGGAAAGTTTTCCCTAATTCCAGCCACCAATTTTGCCTTTGGCATATAAATAAAGAATTTGGGGAGAAGCTTTCTAACGTGTATTAAATTTGTCTCAGACTCTTGTGATTCCTCAATAACTTCTTCAGATAATCAATTAGGTTATCGTGAGGTGACTAATATTTCTAGGCTGCTCTTCGGAAGTATAACCAGATTATTAGTTGAGTTTTTTGTTCAACTTAATCTTTATCTTAAGACGGAAAACACAAATAAAACAGAGAGTCTTGCGAGATTTGTTTATAAATATTCGACTTTGGGTCGTAGCAACTTCTAGGCTGTAAAGGACGTCAGCTAGGGGAATCAAGTGCGTAGAGTATTGCGAGATTCAAGAGGCGTAAGGAACGCGACTGTACCTTAATCGGTGTGAGACTTGGTTAGGGGTCAAATAAATTTCAGTCTGAAGTTAACTTGTAGTAGGCTAAAGTTTGTAACGACTTAATACAGTGTGGTATTAAATTCTGGACTAGGTCCCGGGGTTTTTCCTGCATTTGCAGTTTCTTCGTTAACAAAATTTTTGGTGTTTATGTTATTTCTTTTCTGCATTATATTTTTTTTATATAACTGAAACATCACAGTTGTGCGTTGTTCAATCATAGTTGATAAATCCGACCTTGTTTGTTGTAGACAACTTGATTGACTCTCGGACACTGGTCTTTGGTACCGTCCGAGTTATTCTCATAACAATCAAGTTCACGGATTTCTATCTCTTTGATTTACTGATTGTGTTGAGAAGGAGATAAATCTCTTTGATATCTTTATCGATTGAGTCTTATTAAGTTTGATGCTCACAAAAATAAATTAGAGTTTAGTCCATACAAATTTCCCATCGAAATACTTGGGTGTGGTTGTTGTACCCCGTGTTTTCATGTATGTTTTGCTATAATTATTTGAATTGTTTGGTATAGCTGTACAATTTTACCACCAAATGGGATATGATTTATCTGCTATCTAACTTCAATTATATATGTGTTGATACGGTGCAAAAGTTGGAGAAGTAAGTTGCTTAATGCTTGGGTGTATTGAGATCAAACTCTTCCAGTTGGAGAAAACATATGCCGCTTATAAATGGTGAATATTGGAGAAAAAAAATTAAATTTTATATATGTACGCTTAAGTTAAACAACTAGAATGAACAACTCCACTAGCTACGTATCACTAAATCTAAATGCCTACTAAGAGTAAAAATTAAGGATTCAGAAATGTATTTGAAAAATTATTTCATGCTAAAATCTTCTTGACGTGGTTTGTATAAGAACTGATGTATGATGATGCATCTACAAGGTTAACTTCCCTAGGTAAATGACGGCCCCAAATTTTCCAGTTCACCATTTTCAGGGACCAAGTTCCTCCCGTAGGTAAGGTCGGAGATCGAACCCCTGTAATAGCAAATATCCTTTGCTGATTTATCTAAGTGTAGTTTTAGAGACCAATATCTTATGAAAAAAATCACCATCTTTAGGGACCAACATTAGTATCCATCTTTATTGCACCTGGCCTACATATGCACTCACGAACAGAACAATGGATAGTCCTCAATTTTCAAACAAAAGAAGACCATTGCGTAAAACTCTTTGTAGGCATCACGCCTACCCGTTGTATGCATCAAGTGGCCAGGTTAGCATTGCAATACTAAAAAAAATCTCAACAGTTTTTATGATGAATCAAAATTTAGCGCTTACAAAGTAAAAAGAGATTGGAAGAAACATTGTAGAGATCATTGTAATTGAAGCATTCGTCAAAATAGTGGCCATTATGAGAGTGGTTGGCCTGAACCGGATAACAAAATTACCTTTCATAAGATATTTTCTTGTTAATGATTCTAGACCGGTATCTTGTGGATAATTCCGTGACGGAAGACTGCTTGAGTTTAATCCGATGCAGAAATTGGAGAAATGGGTTGCTTAATTCTTGGGTGTATTAAGATCAAAGTCTTCTAGTTGGAGAAAAAATATTAAATTTTTTATATGTAAGCTAATTAAACAACTAGAACGAACAACTCCACTAGCTTATGTATCGCTAAATCTAAATGCCAGCTAAGAGTAAAGACAAATTAAGATTCAAAAATGTATTTGAAAAATTACCTCATGCTAAAATCTTCTTGCGGCGATCTGTATAAGAAAAAATGTCTGATGATGCATCCACAAGGTTGACTTCCCTAGATAAATAATTGCCACAAAATTTTCAAGTTCATCATTTTTCAGAGACCAAGTTCATCCGTAGTAGGTAAGGTCGGAGATCGAACCCCTGCAATAGCATATATCCTAGGCTGATTTACCTAAGTGTAGTTTTAAGGACCAATGTTCTATCTTATAAAGAAATCATCATATTTAGGGATCAACATTATTATCCATCTTTATTGCACCTGGCCTACATATGCGCTCACAAACGGAATGATGGATGGTCTTCAATTTGCAAAAAAAAAAAAAAAAGACCATTGCACAAAAACCTTTGTATGCATCATGCCAACCCGTTGTCTTCATCAAGTGGCCAGGTTAGCATTGCAATACTAAAACAAATCTCAACAGTTTTTCTGACGAATCAAAACTATTCCAAAGATTCTCAAATTACCTCTACTGACGTACCCCCATGTTGAATTATGGAACAACAACTTGCGGATGATTAACTTCATTTTGTTCTTTTATAATTCGAAACGTTTAACAATCGTTTCTTTAATTATGTATTTGAAACTGACAGAAAGTGATAAACTTGGCGAAGGATACTTAAAACAAAGTGAAATTTTATAATAAAGAAATTATATTAATTATTTAATAATTTTTATGATTCACATAGAACCAAATACATTAAGAACCACAAATACATAATGAAGCAAGAACCACAAATACATAATGAAGCAATGAACAATTAAAACATCAAGAGTGCAAAGATCAAAGATAGTTTCATGAGATCCTCCATTGTCAGTTTAGAATCATTCATCGTAAAAAAACATCTATTTAGGCGGAAACTATTTTGTAAGATAACCATCTCCAAGGTAGCCACCATCTTGACGAAAGCTCCACCTACAATCATGTTCACAATGTACCATCCAATCTCTTCTTGCTTTGTAAGCAAAAAAACTCCATTACGCGGTCCTTTTTTGCATTAGGATCATACCAACTTGAATCACATTTAAATTTAGTTGTTTGCCAAACATTAACCTTAAATTTCCAGTAGAAAATTTGTTTGGTATATAATGTATGCTCACCAAAATCATCTTCACTTGATCTACAATGGATTTTTAAAGCTACTTTTGGATCTATATCATTTTCCATGGTGACAGTTTTTGTCTTCCAAACTGTCTCCATACCATTACCATCTGAAACTGCACATGATAAAGTGAGAAGAATGAACAAAATGACAGCAGAAGACCCTAAAACTAAAAATGATGATTTTGATAACATTGTTATTGATAACACGACCAACTAAATATCGGGACCGTTCTGGTATGACCGGACTAACTAAATATGCTCCCAACTATTATAGACGGACCAAAATTGTACGGGAAGATAGACGGACTAAAATATGGGAACATATTGACCGACCGGCCAAACAATAAACAAAACTCTAGGGTGATACCTAGTTGTGTATAAAATAATGTTTATATATCTATACGAATTAGTCTCATTAGAAGATATAATTGAATATACTTTTGAGTGATAGATAAGTTTTAGTCTCCATACCTTTTGTCGTCGAAGTTCCTCCAAAATATTCAATAGATCTTCTTCTTCAATTGGTGAATGCCGTGAAGTCCAATGCTTAACTACACACTTCTATCCTAATTCGAGACATAGCTATAAGTAGACTAGAAATCAAGTATATAGTTTTGATCAACTAAACTTGACAAACAAGCTTGAGATAGCAACGCTTGTGAGTTCAACTGAGAAGTGCTTTAACATTTAGGTTTAAGCTAAGATAACTTTGGAACAAAGCAAACAATACTCACTGTTAGATGAAAACTTTGAATCTGATTCACATAAACAAGATATACATTCTGGTTAGGTAAACCGTAATCGAACCTTGTACAAAGACTATGTCCAACATGGTTTGCCAAAACTAGTCGGTTTGAACTTAAAAGCTTAATACTCATTTTCAAGAACACAAAGACATTGATCTTGAGCCACAATCATGTGATAAAATAAGTCTAGTGTTCTTAGAGAATTGATCAAATATAAATTATCTCATAAAAATAATTTAATCACATTTTAATCATAATCGACATAGTTTGTAAATGCACAAAGTACAAACACTTGAGTCGTTCTTGAATCGGTTGAGTCATGGTACTTGGACCAGTTTGCAAACTTATGAGCAAAACCGAGTTCCAGAGTCGACAAAACTTTTTCAGTTTACGGACCGGTTTGCAAACTTAATTAGAAGTAAAACCGAGTTCCGGAGTCGACATAATTTTTCCAGTTCACGTACCGGTTTACAAACTTTGGTGCAAAACTGAGTTCTGGAGTTAACATAAATTTTTCCGTTTGTGAACCGGTTTGGAAACCTTAAGACTTTACCGGTTCCGGAGTTCACAGAACCTTTTCATTTTGCGTACCGATTTGGGTACTAAACTGGTTCAAGAACATAGAGTTGTATTGGTTCGCATAACGGTTTGAATACTTTAACCCGGTTCCCTTACCACAGTTCCAAAATGGTTTGCATACAAATATGCGTACCTATCCGGATCACGAAACAAACAGATTTTCCTATGATATGCATATGAGTATGTGTATCACACTGTTGATGGTGGTTTTTAGTTCAGGGCTAAATTTGTAAAACCTTGTATTTAATGTGTCGTCACTCTGCAAAGAAATGAAGCCATGTAAAAGGGACGAGTGTTCAGCCTCTCCACTGGCGCATTTATTGAGCAACTCAATACATTCACATGAATATCCAGAATGGTGCATGTAGCAACAATCCCATATATTTTGTAAATTTTGGCACCTTGCCTGTATTATTCAGTTAATATAAGTTTCTTCGAATGGTTTCTGTGCTATGTTCCCAGGCTGAACCCTTACTATTGATATGGCATGACAATTTGTGTTCACTCGCAGCAGAGTAACACGAATTTCCAAGTATCAAGGTTGAGGTCCTTGCATAAAAGTATTCAATCGGAAAGCATACTGCTCTCTGGCAATAAACCTAAAGAACTCTGTGTCAACACATAAAATTCAATCAATTTTGTGATAATCCACAAGATTCATATATTACCTTGACTAATTTGCAAAAATTAGGGTTTTGCGTCCTGCGCAGTATATTAGACCTTGTCTGTCAAAATTAAGCCTATGCGAAATAGGCAATTAATACTCCATGGATTAGTAGGTGCAAAATCCTACCCAAAATCATAAAACAAGGAATAAAAGGAACCGCGGAATAAGAGTAGCAACAAAGGGAGGTGTGTCCATGCCATAGGCCAGCCGGCGCCACTTGCAAGTTGCCACACCCTATGTTGCTCGACCGACCCCTATTTCCCGTCGACCAATCAGGTCACCTTAAACCCGCCACACGCACATGAGTTGTGGCTGGAACCATACTTGCCGGCCATATTTCCCATCGAACAATCAGGTTGCTTTAAATCCGCCACATGCACACTAGAAGTGTGGCTACTTCCGCATTTGGCCGACCCCTTTTCTATTGACCAATTAGGTCGCTCTAAACCTGCCATAGTGTTTAAAAGGAAAATGGCGCCAGATGGTCAGAAAGCCGATTGGCTTTCCAAAACCATGCCAACATGCTAATGGCATGCCAAACGTGCCACTTTGCCGCGGTAGCATGCCGAACGTGTCAACATGCCATGAATAGCGCGCCTACGTGCTAACCTACCTCATGTTCGTGGCCAACGCCATAACAAAGTACAATTAGGGTATTATAATCAGAAACACGACTTTGCTTAGTGGCATTAGTTGAAACCCTAATTTCCAGTTATGGCCCAAGCTACGCCATTTTGGCCCCACAACATGCCACGAGTCGTGTGGGACCCCACAAACCCTAAAAACGACGCTATGCTATAATCATTCGTGGCCATCCTTGCGCCTATGGTTATTCCCATATTATGGCCTGCCATAATTCCTTTAATGTGGCCATGGCACCGATTGCATAAAACGCCACCATGCCGCGGCCATGCCACATGCGCTAATTAGGGTTTCGATATGCCAAACTCTAATTTAGCGAAAGTTGCCACGCCAACTAAGTTAAGTAATTCTCCCGAGGCTTTAAGTTTGATATAACAACAGGGGCCAGTGTTGCCGGAGCCATATTTGGGTCTAACACCAATATGTCAAAATAGTTTCCACGGCTACTCCAGGTGCCACTATGCCACGGCTACGCCAGGCGCCACTATGCCACTGGCATGCGTTAAATATGCCATCATACCATCGGCATATGCCAATAACGCCACTTTTGACAGTATCAGATGCCAAATGGAATGTGGCCATAATTAATGGCCACCCTTTCTCATGAGTTACGATCTCAACCGTCCGAATATGCCACAGAATTGACAGGCCTGTGGCAAGTTTTGGGCGACCAACTAAGACAAGCCTAATAGCATCACATGCTATTCTCTTGCGGCAGGTCTCCCGAATTTGACTTTCCACACATAGCAATCTGCTACATGTTTTCCATGAAAATACTCGAGACATCAAATATGTCACAAACTGGGGGATGCTCATTAGGGTATTGGTCTGGAGGTTTACAGCGTGTGGCGTGCAACACGCCCATTATAAGAAAGTGTCAGAAAGCAGGGCAGTTAGTGGCGGTAAGAAGTAGTTGGTGTGAACTAACCAGTTTCCTCCATGGTGGGAACGTGGTCTCTGGCATTTACACATAACCCCACTTCTCCATTACTCAATCACTCCCACTTTCTACGAGATTAGGGTGCATTCAATATGACTTGTATAAATAGGTTTTACCTATTTCAACAAAACAACAAGTTTTTGGTGAGAACAACAACACAGTATCCATAAAAATACAAAGAATTGATAGCTTACATTCCGCAAGCCAGTTCCAAATTCTGATACAAGTCATAAAATAGCCACACCTTCAGAATTAACCCTTCTGGTCTCAACACTTTCTTCGCTTCCCTCCCTAAGACCAACCCTTCTCCTTTACTTTGTGACCGAAGCAAGACTGGAACGACCATTTCTTATTTTAGGCCAGGATTGTACAGATTGATCTCTCGAATCTAAAGTACTCCCATGCAGTGCATTTGTTTTAGGTTTAGATTTGTTTCTCATCCACACACCCAGATTTACCAAAACCAGCAGAAACAGTTTTTACACATAAACAATTGGCGACCACACTGGGAGATTAAATCTCTCGGTTTCAAATCCAATTCTCAATTTCATTTCTATCCCAATTGGTTTTAGGCCTAATTCAATCATTAACTAAAGCCCGTTTCAATCAAAGATTCCAACTTCTAGATGTATTCGGGTCATTCAAACCTTTCAAGAGAAGTGAATAGCCGGAAGCCATCCACCATGAAAATCATGATAAAAACGCTAGAGGATATGGATGCAAACTAGGTTGATATTATCAGGCGGAAAAATGAAACGCTTTGTATCCTGAAATGTATGATAAGTCGATTGCGGAAAGAATTAGCGAGTACATGTCAGAAAGATCTCACCAATTTCCAGAATAATACGAAGGACGTTCAATCTTTGGCCAAGGCCTGTACTTCTACCAATGAAGATGCCAACGGATCACGTAGCCATGTTATACAGAGCAGAAGAAGAACAACCATTTGGATTATGCCAGAGAGCCAAAACAGTTTCACAAGGCCAAGGAAGGAGATTTGCCAGGTGTGCCACATCGTCTACAGAACAAAGGTAAAGAGCCGGCCTATGAATCTTTGTTGGAAAATATTTATCTCCAAACCCTCGCGGAGGTTCAGAGGGTCGTCCAACAGTCCGCGGCCACAATTGCTTTACTTAAGAGAGAGGCACCCGAGGAGGGGGAAATCTGCCAAGACGCCTATGGAAACGAACAATATCCAGCCCAACCACCTCGTGTTGCTTCCACTGACGGGGATTCCTCAAGAGAAACTACCCTTCAACAATATGGTAGAAGTAAACGGTCCACCCATAAATCAATGATCGCTCAATCATCAACTCCTCATTCAAAAAGAGCTTTATACCAAAGCCTGCCAGAAATCCCACCACAACAACCGCTGATGCGAGAGAAGCCAGACCTAGAATATCCACGCTTCCCGTTGCCTATCAGAAAGGTCCTGGAGTTACTGGAGGTTTGGGTGCGATAGAGAGTGGTCCAACTACCCTCGGTATGGCGTCCGCCAACTAATCAAGAGATGCTAGATTCAAGATATTGCCATTATCACAAATTCGTCCATCATCCTACCAGTAAATGCAATGCTCTGAAGCGCATTGTCCAAGAAAAGATAGATTCAGGGGAATTGTGCCTGGGGATTGGGGATTCTTCGCCTTGCCGCGGATCGACATAAAGATGTTACACAGACAATAAAGGACGACTGGGGAATTCTCGCGGTTGGGATGGCATCACACAATAAACTCGGGTTTGCTCTTGAAGATCCAGTTTGACCCTTAAGCGGAAAATTACTCACAAAACCATCCCAAAAATAAACCAATTCAAAAATTCTTATAAAACAGTCATCTATCAATCCAAAAACCAGAAAATCAAACCATAAAACAAGCGTCTCCTGCCTTCAAAAAAAAAAAAAACCAAAAATAGGAGGTTCAGAAAAATAACAACATTCAATGGAAATTGTCCAACAACAACCCATTCTTCTTGGAAAAAGCATCCTTCATGTTTTGAAGAGCATCCTGCTTCAACTTCAACTCCTGGGATAACCTCTCGATTTCCGCCTCCTGCTGGTTAATAAAATCCGCGGAAGGGACTCCACCCATTTTAGTTTGCAGTTTTTTGATTTTATAAAATCCTTCACAGAACCAGGAGACGTTAAACTCGAAGTTCACACACATGTCCCAATGGAATTCCCAGCTTTTGATTACATCTCCAGAAACGGTGTGTCCAGTCACATTACACATGTCATGGATTGAAGATAAGGTTTCATCCACACGCTTAACCAATGCAAAGCGACTATCAACCTTCCTGGTCGTGGAGATGTGTCCATACCTTCTCCATATCTTGGTATATAGCTTCGTATACTTCACTGGCACACTGAATCCTCCAATCAACACATGACCCTCGAAAAGAGCCTCAAATGGAGGATCGAAAATGACACCTGCAGCCGAATGTGCGACTAGCAGAGATTCTTTGGGAACAATCACGCCCGTCGCCACGACAGCGTTTTCCGCCATTAGGGACACAACAACATCTTCACGACGGTCAATCTCCATCTCCAGATTACCAGCGGGTGCGGTTTCCATGATTGGAGACACAGTTACATCTTCATCGCCACAAATCTCCATCTCAAGGTTATTTTCAGAAGCGGCTTTTTCCTGTAAATATCACCAGTTGAATATTTATTCCGTATAAATAAATAGTCCAAGAGGAAAACATGTGGGAAACTCACCGACTCATCTGCGGGTCCACTGGGACTAGAAGAAGACTCGTTGCTACGCTCTGAAGTACTTTTTCCATCACCGTCGGATCCTGAGCTTCCTTCTTCTTCGCTTTCCTCTTCACTGTTGAGCGGCTAAGTATCGCCAGATTTCTCTTCAGAAGGTGTCATTTTCTAGTTACGTGCAAGTCTGGTGAAGGCGTTGATGTTTTTAAGACCCTGAGTTAAAAATAAAGAGATGCTCAGTGGCAACAATTCATAATATTTACGCAATTTAGCCAAATCAAGAAGAAAATCATACATACTTGCATATTGGAAGAACTGAAAGTCACAAGGGCAGTCGAAGCCAATCGGATGACGCCCGCACGATTTTTTCACCTTCGCTCTTTTTTATGGGGACTGTCAGATTTCCGCTTACCCGAAGAAAGCAACCTCAACAATTCGTGTTTTGCCAGAACTTTAGAAGAGGGCTTGCCGCATGGAACTGTCACAACATCCTACACGAATTAATGAATAGCGAGGAACTCTTCCTGCCAGAAAACATTATATTTGGAGGTTGTCACAGGTTTTCGTTCTGGGAGCAGAAAGGGGAGGCTTTTGTGGGGTGCAAAGATACGGCTGGAAACAGTTCCTTTGGAGCCGTGAATGGACGGCAAAATGGAACCCCCTGATCAAAACCCATATGACGAGAGGCCCTTTCAATGTTGTAAGGAACCACTTCACAAGATCCTCTGAAAAAAGATGGCACATATCTAACAATGCATCTTCACATGAACACAGTTTCTCCAATGCTCATATTCTCTTCGGCAGAATGCAATGTCATGTTCGAGGCAGAAGCAAAAGTATTTGGCTGAACTATAGACATGTGGAATGGAGCTCAAGGACGAAAGTCAATTGCATACGCGTTGTCAAGAAAATCAATGAGCCTTGAGCCAGGTTTTGGACGCCTCTCCAACCAACGGAGTATCCTAGAGCCTCCATATGTATCAGGAAATGAGGTTTTGAAAGGCGACATGGACATGCGAGTCTACTTTCATATACTCATTAGAGGCGTACATGTCTGCTGCTAAGTGATCCAGATGAGTATACAAAGAGCCAAGGAACAAACTGCCGATGGGAAGAGCAACACCTTTCGCTAATTTGATAGAAAATTTTATGAGCTTCTGCCTTATCTCCTTCTTGCCAGAACCATCATCAAAAATATATTTGGATAACCACGGGGCTAAAAATGCAGCAACATGGAGTGTATCATCCAGCACTTGATCCGGCTCCGGATCATCAGGGAACCATTCAGACACCCACCAGTTATAGAAGCACTTTTCTTCATAATCCTTCCGAACATATCTTGTTGATTTCGTGACCAAAGTGGCATGCATTTTTTCTTCTTCCTCAGACAAAACGACGTCAAGATTCCCTGCTATTGGAAGACTCAACAGAACGGCTACGCTTTCCAAAGTAATGGTCATCTCACCCCATCTACATATAGCCGTATGAGTTTCCGGACACCATCTGGAGATGAAAGTAATCAAACATACAACATCTTTTCTAATTTGAAGTATCGCAGATGCCATGACAACATTCACTATTTGTGCCCCAGTAAAATTAGCCCTTACATGGTCTTGGCTTATCATGAATTTCATCCATTTATCATAAGAGCGCAATGGACTATGACAGATTTTGAAGTCTATGGGAGAATCCGGATACTCTTTCTTCTGAAGGCAAAACCTCATTATACGCCCTGGATAGATCGATTGGACTTCTCCTTCATTCTCCGAATCAGTCAGAAGGGTTTCCACGTATTTGGGATATTCGTAACTGTAGCAGACTTTATAAAGAACTCATCATCTGTGTTCGACTTGGAGTTGTTAGCATTTCTCGATGCGGCGGCACAACTGCTTTCAGGTGACATCTTAACAAAATTCCTTATGCTGTTTTCACTTTCAAAGTATCTACAACAGAGTAAAACAGGAAATGTTACTACTTTGAAGAAAAAACCATGCATGGAGATTTTGTCAAAATTTGGGTACAATGATCAAGAGTCAACAACA
Organism: Papaver armeniacum; assembly: GCA_023531295.1. NCBI lineage: Eukaryota > Viridiplantae > Streptophyta > Magnoliopsida > Ranunculales > Papaveraceae > Papaver > Papaver armeniacum. Next base: position 84,592 of record JAJJWW010004752.1, read on the forward strand.
AATTTTCTACGGGAATTTTTCTTTGGCCACATGTCACGGCACTCACGGCCAAAAGGAATGGGGACTGATGATCGCTCAAGCAAATACTTGCTGCGGAAAATATGCTCTTGGCCAAAACCGTGTCTTGCCGCGGGAATGGCGCTCACGGCCAAAAAAAAAAAAACAAAGCTAGGTTTTATGAAGAAAGGAATCAACGACGGCCACCCGCCCATGCGTGCTTTCTTTGCATAATAGTTGGCTTTGTTGTTAGTAATGTTGTGGCTAACGCTACTACAATACTACTAGCAAGGAGGAATCATTCGCATTGAAGTGTTTTTGCAAGTTCACGGAAGACATGCCTATGGATAAGGTTTACACCAACACCGAAACAAAAGAGAAGAAACATTGGGATACACACCTGAAATATGCTCGCCTGCTTTTATTGTTGCTTATCCTTCCAACGCTCACAAATGATGCACCTTTGATGCTAACACGAAGATGCGGAAACGAAGCCAAATACAAGGATACAAAAAATAAAGAAGATGGGCAACGCCTTTTATATGCATAGCGCTTTTGGAGTTTGAGTTGAAGAAGGTTTCCCTTTTGGGCCACGCACGGAAGAAGGCAGCTGGGCCCGTGGTGTTGACGTTCCATGGCGCCAATCTCCACGGCCAAGCCAGCACCACGCCAAATGCTCCCTGCCATCAGTACCCTGTAACCGAGCCAGAAGTATGTTAACGCTCCAAGTCGCCAGCGCAAGGATCGTAGGCCACCCGTACCCCTTTCCAAGGTCATTCGAATTTTTCTCCGCAATCTCTTCATGTCATGCCTTTTCGATTTTTATCCTCGTCTGTCACCATCTCATGCTTACCCCGCAAAAATGCCATTGTTACGTGCTAAGCAGGGGACTTAATTTTGATGGTGGTTTTTAGTTCAGGGTTAAATTTGTGAAACCTTGCATTTAATGTGCCACCACTCTGCAAAGAAACGAAGCCATGTAAAAGGGATGAGTGTTCAGCCTCTCCACTGGCGCATTTATTGAGAAACTCAATACATTCACATGAAATTTATCCGGAATGGTACATATAGCAAAAATCCCAGATATTCTGTAAATTTTGTCACCTTGCCTGTATTATTCAGTTAATATAAGTTTCTTCGAATGCTTTCTGTGCTATGTTCCCCGGCTGAACCCTTAATATACTCGCAACAGAGTAGCACGAATTTCCAAGTATCAAGGTTGAGGTCCTTGCATAAAAGTATTCAATCGGAAAACATACTACTCTCTGGCAATAAACCTAAAGAACTTTGTGTCAACACATATAATTCAATCAATTTTGTGATAATCCACAAGATTCAGATATTACCCTGACTAATTTGCAAAAATTAGGGTTTTGCGCCCTGCGCATTATATTAGACCTTGCCTGTCGAAATTAAGCCTAGGCGAACTAGGCAATTAATCCTCCATGGATTAGTAGGTGCAAAATCCAACCCAAAATCAGAAAACAAGGAATAAAAGGAGCCGCGAAATAAGAGCAGCAACAAAGGTAGGTGTGGCCATGCCATAGGCCAGCCGGCGCCACTTGTAAGTGGCCACACCCCATGTTGCTCGACCGGCCCATATTTCCCGTCGACCAATCAGGTCGCCTTAAACCCGCCACACGCACATGAGTTATGGCTGGGCCCATATGCCGGCCTATTTCCCATCGACCAATCAGGTCGCTTTAAATCCGCCACACGCACACTAGAAGTGTGGCCACTTCCGCGTTTGGCCGGCCCCCTTTTCTATTGACCAATCAGGTCGCTCTAAGCCTGCCACAGTGTTTAAAAGGCAAATGGCACCAAATGGTCACAAAGCCGATTCGCTTTCCAAAACCATACCCAACATGCTAATGGCATGCCAAACGTGCCACTTTGCCGCGGTAGCATGCCGAACGTGTCAACGTGCCAAGAATAGTGTGCCTACATGCTAACCTACCTCATGTTTGTGGCCAACGCCATAACAAATTCCAATTAGGGTATTCTAATCAGAAACACGACTTTGCTTAGTGGCGTTAGTTGAAACCCTAATTTTCAGTTGTGGCCCAAGCTACGCCATTTTGGCCCCACAACATGCCACGAGCCGTGTGGGACCCCACAAACCCTAAAAACATCGCCATGCTATAATCACCGGTGGCCATCCTTGCGCCTGTGGTTATTACCATATTATGGCCTGCCATAATTCCTTTAATGTGGCCATGGCACCGATTACATAACACGCCACCATGCCGCGGCCATGCCACATGCGCTAATTAGGGTTTCGATATGCCAAACTCTAATTTAGCGAAATTTGCCACACCAACTAAGTTAAGTAATTCTCCTGAGGCTTTAAGTTTGATATAGCAACAGGGCCCAGTGTTGTCGCAACCATATTTGGGTCTAACACCAATATTCCAAAATAGTTGCCACGGCTACGCCAGGTGCCACTATGCCACGGCTACGCCAGGCGCCACTATGCCACTGGCATGCGTTAGATATGCCATCATACCATCGGCATATGCCAATAACGCCACTTTTGCCATTATCAGATGCCAAATGGAATGTGACCATAATCAATGGCCACCCTTTCTCATGAGTTACGATCTCAGCCGTCCAAATTCGCCACAGAATTGACAGGCCTGTGGCAAGTTTTGGGCGACCAACTAAGACAAGCCTAATAGCATCACATGCTATTCTCCCGCGGCAAGTCTCCTGACTTTGACTTGCCACACATAGCAATCTTCTACATGCTTTCCATGAAAACACTCGAGACATCAAATATGTCAAAAACTGGGGGATGCTCATCAGGGTATTGGTCTGGCGGTTTACAGCGTGTGGCGTGGAACACGCCCATTATAAGAAAGTGTCAGAAAGCAGGGCAGTTAGTGGTGGTAAGAAGTAGTGGATGTAAACTAACCAGTTTCCTCCATGGTGGGAACATGGTCTCTGGCATTTACACATAACCCCATTTCTCCATTACTCAATCACTTCCACTTTCTACGAGATCAGGGTGTGTTCAATATGACTTGTATAAATAGGTTTTACCTATTTCAACAAAACAACAAGTTTTTGGTGAGAACAACAACATGATATCCAGAAAAATACAAATAACTGATAGCTTACATTCCGCAAGCCAGTTCCAAATTCTGATATAAGTCATAAAATAGCCACACCTTCAGAATTAACCCTTCTGGTCTCAACACTTTCTTCGCTTCCCTCCCTAAGACCAACCCTTCTCCTTCACTTTGTGACCGAAGCAAGACTAGAACGGCCATTTCTTGGTTTAGGTCAGGATTGTACAAATTGATCTCTCGAATCTAAAGTACTCCCGTGCAGTGCATTTTTTTTAGGTTTAAATTTGTTTCTCATCCACACACTCAGATTTACCAAAACCAGCACAAACATTTTTTACCCATAAACACACACAAATTTCTAAGTCGATATATGGCTACTCCGCGACGTATACAAGTACATGTAATACGGATTCAGACATATAAAAATTATCTCAGTTTTTAAGACTGATATCACTGTCCTGTATTCCGAATATAGTAGTTCTATATTTTTCTAAATCAATTTGAAACATTCCCGAATAACATCAATGACACATATCACTATTCCACGAATGATAAACTTGAATCATGATTTTGGTTATGAATATCAAATTGTTCTCCACTGAAACTCATCAAGTACGAACAAATGAAGCTTAGTCATTATATTTCGAGAAATTCGTAAACTAAATAATTAGTTCTCGACTCGAAATTCTTGTTTATGCGATCTAGTCTAATTAGTTATGCGACAAACTTCTCAAGGATAGAAAATTGAATATAACTTGAGAAATAGGTGGTTAAATCTTCACTTACCTTTTGTTGATAAAGTTCTCCAAAGCTTCGGTTCATCTTCATCTTCAAACGGTAGAATGCAAATGATGATTGGTTCGTTTCTCAACTACCTCTGTCCTAGACCGAGAATTAACTAATTGTAGACTATTGGGTTGACTTCCCTAGATAAATTATGGCCCCAAAGTGTTTTATTTCATCATTTTCAAGGACCAAGATTCCTCCCGTAGGCAAGATGAGAGATCTAACCCCTGTAATAGCATAAATCCTAAGACGGTGTACCCAAGTGTAGTTTTAGGGATTAATGTTCTATCTTATAAACAAAAAAATCACCATCTTTAGGGACCAACATTACTATCCATCTATATTGCACCTGGCCTTCATATGCGCTCACAAACAAAACGATAACCCTTTGTCTGCATCAAGTGGCCAGATTGCCATACCAATACTAACACAAATCTCAACAGTTTTTCAGATGAATCAAAACTATCACGTATCGGCCTTGACGGCCGTTATATTAGTTTCATTTCCTTCTCTCTGATTGATTACCCAAATATCCTCAAATTACCTCTAATAACTCACTCCCATGCTGAATTACCATGGAATAATAACTTGCGGATGATTAGCTTCAAGTACATAGAATCAAAACAAAGTGAAATTTTATAATATATAGATTATATTAATTATTTAATAATTATTATGATTCACATAGAACCAAATACATAAAGAACCGCAAATACATAATGAAGCAATAGATAATTAAAATATCAGGAGCGCTCGGGTTAAAGATAGTTTCACGAGATCCTCCATTGTCAGTCTAGAATCATTCATCATAAGAAAACATCTTTTTTGGAGGAAACTGAGTTGTAAGATAACCATCTCCAAGGTAGCCACCATCTTGACGAATGCTCCACCTACAATCATGTTCACAATGTACCATCCAATCTTTTATTGCGTTGTAAGCAAAAAAATCCATTACGCGGTCCTTGTTTGCATTAGGATCATACCAACTTGATTCGCATTTATATTTAGTTGTTTGCCAAACATTAACCTTAAATTTCCAGTAGAAAATTTGTTTGTAATATAACGTATGCTCACCAAAATCATCTTCACTTGATTTGCAATGGATTTTTAAAGCTATTTTTGGATCTATATCATTTTCCACGGTGACGGTTTTTTTCTTCCATACAGATGCCATATCATTACCATCTGAAACTGCACATGATAAAGTAAGAAGAGTGAAGAAAATGCTAGCAGAAGACCCTAAAACTAAAAATGATGATTTTGATAACATTATGATTGGAGTCGATAGAAACAACCTTGAAATGAAAACTGTTAATGTTTATTACTACTTTCTTTGATGGTGTTTTATAATGTCTTAATTGATAAGATGCATGTACGCAATATATATGTATACAAGGCCACATATTCCTCGTTTACATTGAATTATGGAATCTTCGTTATGGGTATCCAAAAATTAATTATGGCTGTTGAAATGTCATAATTATACATAAAAATATACCTAAAACGGGTTATCTTTCTAGGTTATTATTCAAAATTATAATAAACTAGTTGCTTAGAAAATTTATTATTATGTCATTTTTGTTGCAATGAATATTTTCTATTCTTACTGTTTACTTTCCTGACTTAATATAATAAATATAATAAATGTCTACCTTTTAAAAATTTCTTTAAAGAACTTTATCATGATATTTGGGCATCTTCATAGCCAGATAAACATTAGAATCATTCAAAGTTTCCAGAATTATACATGCCAATCCCACTTATCTTTGTAAAGATTATAGCAAGGACCAACATTGCCGCCCGTGTTTGTTGCACTTGCACCTAGCCGATTGTGGGTTCCCCGCATCCTAATGGCACTATTGTTGTGACGGATCGGAAATTACGCCTTTGACGTGTTGCCCCGCAGGCCGTAATCTCCCCGATGCGCCATGATGAAGATATGATCCGGGCCTTAAAGCTAGGCAAATGCACGTCCATTTTCCCTTGCAACCATGCTCGTGGAGCATGATGCAGCTAACTTAACTTCCACATCGTTCCAACTTACCCTTGTTCCACGAAGGGTTTATTAAGAAAACAAAAACTTTCCTAAAACGACAAAAATGTCCTTTTGAGGCCCTAAACGATGGAATTTGGCTAAATTCTGGTGACCATGTGGATCTATAGATTGACATGTCTTGATCTTGAGCTAAATTACGACACTCGGGTTTTGAGCCTATGTTGAACACCTTGATAGGAAGTATGAGCATCCAGTGAATGGAATGGAACTTGCCTAATCAAATTTGGCCACAATCATCTCTTGCGTCGAGCTACCGATCCAAATGATATGAGAGGCCAGAATATTGCAATCATCTCACAATTAGATGATATGAGCGACAAAGTGCTGGACCGGCAATGCTGCAACTCATTGAGGCTGCCTACGTACCCTTCCCTACTCTAAAGGGATTAAGCACAGACCGTAGTTCATCCTCTAAGGGACAATAACTTAAGCCAACTCAATTGCAAGGTTGTGGCCTAGCAATAATGATAATGGCATGGTCCGTATAGGCCGTTTCGTCAAAATGCATAATCATTATGCATCATCGGGTCCGCGACATGACATAGTGATGCCTAAGCACCAAATGCCCTCTTCGAAAGGCTACGCAACTATAAATGAGCCTTAGGCATCATTTATACTCTTCCATCTAAGGTATGAAGCTTACTTGGTACATAGTCCACATATGCACCTTCAACCAACTACCCCTCCCTATATATGTCTTAATGGAATTTCTACAAGTTAGAAAAGGGGGCCAAATTGACATGCCTGTTTCATTGTTCATCGCAATGATTGTGTTCCAATCTGCAATGATTGCGTTATTATGCAATGATTGCGTTACAATCTTCAATGATTGCGTTCATTCGCAATGATTGTGTATGATGATTGCGCAACACTTGTTCGGCCAGCCCTCTCGGGCCTGATGCACAATGATTGTGCGATATTGGCTCTAGGCCAATAGCATCCATAATACGCAATGATTATGCTGCAAACTCGAGGCCATCTACCCAACTGTCCTAATGCATCATGATGATGCAACATTGTCCCTTGGCCAAATGCCAAACATAATGCGCCATTTTGGCGCGGTATTGGCCTTAAGACAATCTACCAATCTTTCCAACCAACGGCAGCTTTAGATGAAGCTTCATCACAAGCAAATGGTGCATCCTTTAGCATGCGCCATGCTAAAAACACGGGGTGTTACAACTGTGGTTGGTCCTAAATTTTCCAAAACAAACTATATCAATTTGGACATGAAATATCGGATCTAAAAAATAGTTTACAGAAACTGGTATTTACTATTTGGAAACTAAGTTTATATCACCATAAGCCAAGAAATGCACCTCTGTAATAATTGTGCCATTTTTATTGCAATGTTGCTCTATGTTGGCTTAGTTATGCTAAAACTATACCCAAGCAAAATGATACGCCATAATTTGACTTTAGTATTTGATTTCTGTCATTTTTTGCTACTAATTTTGGAATTTTTTCTAGTTCTCTCTCTCTCTTTTTTTTTTAATTTTTACCGCACTTCTTTTGAAAGTTTTCTACGGAATTTAAAGCTCTTTTCTCATCATGTGATTACTGAAAGCTTGAAGCCATGGAGAATTAGCAACCTTATTAGGCTAAATCTAGTGGAGTGAAAGAGCGGATGAAAGTGACTAAAAACCGTGGTTTATAATCAAATCCCCTTTGTCTCTTGTCGAAAGCAGGGAACGTTGGAGCAGATTTAGACATGGGCTAGGAAACAAACCTCTCCAGAAGAATAAAAAAAGCGAGGACCAATCCTCTTTCATTAATTTTTTCGTAAAAAAAAAAGTCTAATAAAATATATTCTTAATTAATATTTATCAGAAAGAAAACATTACATCTCAGAAGGAGTATCATCCGGTAAAAAATTAGTCGGAAGCCGAACAACAAGCTGAGATCCAACCCCTTTTTGAATGACCACTCCTAATTTATGAAAGGGAAAATCTCCAGCTCGTACATAAGCATTATTAATTGATTTTTGGCCCACTGTTAAATAAAATATATCTTCAAAAAATATATAAAGTGAATAAAATATTTTTGGCCCTTCTTTCCCTCCCTCACGGCGAATCTATACTCAGACCATAGCGCCACTATTAAACTCACCACTTCCCTCCTCCACTATACTCAGCCTTAGAGGCGGGACACGTACATATGGTGTTGGACAAAAGTGAGTTTTAGCTAAAAAAAAATTCGGTGATCTTAGGACCTAAGGGTTCTATGGAGACTCAGTCATTATCTTTGAGTGAGAGAATCTCTTTAGTCCCACATTGGGTATACTAGAGAATGAGCTCCACTATATAACCATATTCCTATGGATATATTGACAAAAGAGGGTGGAGAGAGTGGGGCAAAAGATACATGTTTCGACCCATACATATGCGCGTATACCAAGCACCAAGTCCCGTGTCTAATGGAATTTATTTTTGCAAGTTTTTGTTTAGGAAATAAAACATTTTCTTAAGAGCTTTTTTATTGGAAAATTCCTTTTACGTGTTTTAATTGTTTTACAAGAAACAAACCTAACTTGATTTGCAAGTATCTTGTCCTATAATACAACTCGAAAATCTGTTTTATTAATACACAGGAAGCGACCACCTTTCTGTCTTCTTTTCTTTATCTTTTCGGTTTGTTTGTGCAGCGGTTTTTACTTCCAATCCTTGTTGCTAAGTTATGAGTGGGTAACTGATAAGTGCTTAATTTACATGTTTAGAATGTCAATTCCATACTTATTTTAGCTATAATTCTTGCATATTACTTTTTATTATGATTATTTTCTAGTTTATGTGTCATATCATGTGAATTATCCAAAAATGATCTACAAAGTGCTTAAATGAACAAGGAAGTGGAGTCTATCAATGAAGGAAGGCCAAAGTCCAAATTTAACTCATTCAAATCTAGTATTTCTGAATACCATCTTGAAGAGAACGAGAATACGAAAAGAATGCAAAAAGAATGAGGTCATTATGAGTTCGGAAGAAGAAGTTATAGGCAAAACAAGATTGAAATACTTGAAGTTATAGAGAGAGGTTCGGCTGATAACTTCATCAGCTCGAGTCAGCCGAACCTGGAGCTTAAAAATCAATATTTTCGAAGAGTATACAGGAGAATGTTCGGCTCAAAAGTAATCTTATCAAGTGAGCCAAACCTAACACTTGCTTGGAGTAATTTTCACTTGTCAGGTTCGTCCGGGAAAGGTCAGCATGTTATGAGCCGAACCTGACAACTTCCTTGACATATTTGGACGTGTAATTGACTTGAAACTCAAGGAAACACTGTCCCGGAAGGATTCTAAAGACTAAGTTTGAGTGTTCTATATAAGAAGACATCCAGAGCCTTAAGAAGACATCTTATTTTTATATCATATTACATCTTCTACACCAAAACCTAGGGTTTACCCCTTTAGGGGGAACCCATTATTCTTGTAATTATGAGTAGCTAAAACTTTATTGATTGAGGATGAATTCAATGTTCTAAGCGTGAAGCTTTATTATTATATAAATCTGTTCGAAGTTTTAATCACATCATCATTTGTTTTCACTATTTTTTGGGTTTATGATTGATTAATTAGATTGTTTGGAGTGCACGCTAGATTAATCTTTTGATCATTCTATTGCTAGTATTGAGTTAGGAGATATGTAATTGTCGAATAATTCATACACAAGTAGAAATCGCGAGACCTTGCAGAGGGATTCTGTGGAGCTATTGTGAGTGAAGATAACATCATCAAGTGGACCTTGAGCTAAGAGTTCAACTACTAGGATCAACCTAATTCACAAATCCTAAAGCATTCGATTGGATTACACCTAGAGTGAGCTACTACTTGGTGGTTCGTTGAATAGAATCTGATATTGGAGAGCTTCTGCATCCATGGTAAAAGGAGTTTTGGGGATAGCACTGAGCTAGCTGCTTTCCTACGGTTGGTGATGAATGGTTCTAACAAAGATATATAAGTATACTAATCCAGTTATCGCTTGGTAACGGCGAAGGATTCCTTGATCATATCTTTCTTTTATTTGTTGTTTCTTTACTTTAATTCAACAATCCACCTTTTTCTTTTATTAATTTGCTAGCTATCTAAATAACATATCAATTACACAGCTCTCTGTGGGAACGATCCTTACTACCGCTATATTATTTATTTAATTAGTGGGAAATATCTCGATTAATTTGTTGTGGTTACGACACGTATCAGTAACTTGCGTTGTGCTAACTCAAGTTATATCGGGCAGTCTTATCCTGGACACATCTTCGCGTGAGGGGTATACCATTGCTTATCTCGACTATACCCGCGAACTAATATGTTAACGACAACTTGTTGAACCTGTGATTCTGTCCCTCGTCAAGTTGTTTCGGTAGAGTTATTTCGGTTAGTTCTTTACATATTCCTTTTGATACATCTAACGTGTTGTAATTGTTGCACGATGTGGCACATATATATCTAGGCGTCCATTTAGGATCGACCTAGGATCTGTCCCACGTTTATTTGTCCCACCATTGGTGATCTTGGAGAATTAATGCATAAAGAGGAGAGAGTAAAGACTTTCTGTAATTAGCTTTTCCTGTTTACAAGGCGTATTCTCTTCAAGTCCTCTTTTCAAACTCTTCCTTTAAACTTTCAAGTTGTTCATGTCTAATCTA
>JAJJWW010004753.1:0-19944 GCA_023531295.1 Papaver armeniacum
TGCATTTCTGACTAGCCAGTTGGAGATATGCTCAAGCATGCATATACTGCTGCGCACAACCTTGGTACCTTATACACAAAGTTCTGTGTTTGTCCATATATTTCATATCCGTTCTTTAATGTATAAAAGAAACTGCATACTAATAAAGATAATAGATATTGAAGTTTTCTATAAACCATAAGAATTGGGTGTATGCCAAAACACAAAAACTGGAAAGATCAACTCACTAATTTCATGTGCTTTAGCTACAAAAATAAAGTTCAAGGCAGGAACTAACATAACTCTTAACTTACTAGAAACACAAAGATGTCAGATAAGGAACCTCAAGATGGCAACTTAGGTTGTGTCTCTCTAGTTCATCCTCCTGATAAGTTTGTTAATGTAATCTTCACGGTTTCCTGCATCACCTCCTTCAACATAATGGTTTCTCTTCTTCAGGCCCACCCAAAGGTGCACTCAGCTTAAAGGGCCATAGGAAGTTGTTCGCTTGCTTGAAGTGGGGACCAACTGTCATGATCTCATGAATAAGATCAATGCAGATGATTCCATACTTGCCCAAACCCTGCGATTGATTGACAACATCTTAGTATCATTTGCAGAACTGTTAAAACTTGATATCAATAATGTGAATCGTTTCAAAACCTGTTCGATAATGGAATTGTCGGTCAAAGCGGTTCTTCGCTTGTTGCTTTCCCATAACCCCCTTTTGTAGATCAATTCCTTGACAGTCTTAAGATTGGGATATCTAAAGATTAGACAGAAAAGTTCAAATTAAAGCTAAAGACCCACCACACAAAAACTGAACGTGATTACTACCACAAACAAAACATAAACAAATCGAAAAGATACACACCCATAGGTAACGAAGGCCCAACTCTTGCAACATCTGTAATGTGGCTTTGTTCACCTTAAGAAATACTCCATTAAAGATCTGCATTCAGACGAAATGCATATACATTAAAGCCAACTGTTTTCTCTGCAGAACTTGTCAACATAAAATGACATTTACAAAATAGGACTAAGACCTAATTCTCACAGCTTTCTACCAGATCTTACAACAGGTATAATAATAGTATTTGTAGGTTTAATAATTTGTGTTATCAAAATACCTCTGGAAATTGATAAATGACTTCTTATGGAGTAGAACGGGTAGAAACAAACATAATTTTAAAAAGTATGATCACAGGCAGACAAGCAGAATCAATCACCTGTCTTAGACGCAAAAGCTGCAAAATCTTTTTGATTTTGGGTCCATAGCATTGATACTGCAAAACAACAAACAGTACAAGAATTAAACACCAAATGAACATCAGAAAATTAAATATGTTTAACAAATAAACAAAATATCCATACCCCTGATTCGAACGATGAAGAGCAGCTTAGCTTCTGGGTTAACGTAAAATCCTCCTTTCAACTTCGCCTCACGCTTCAAATTGATTAATTCCCTTCCTACACAATCAAAAATATTTCATCATTTAGGTGAAAAATGCATAGTGGAGATGATTCACATGAATTGAAAAAAGCCTGAACTATTAACCTTTTCGGCTGTATTCCTGTGCATACTGCCAGCTCTGTTGAAAAATAAGTTTTCTATTCTCAGTGTTCTTCTTCTTGGCAGCTTCAGTTCTTGCTTCTTTGCTAGTTCCCATTCATCACTCCTCTTCTGCTTCTTCAAAAAAGGACTCTGGAACCATGGGCCCTGCTTTGACTTCTGTGGCCATCTCTTCTCTGTAGATCATCCATCCATCAATAAGTATAATAAACAATAAATAAGAAATTTAGCAACTGTCAAGCTGACTTCATCTTTAACTACATTAGATGCTCATGAAACACACAAAATATTGGAATAGAGGTGTAACAACAGTTGTATCCTAAGTACTCCACAAATAGCTGTTTCAAACCATCACTGGGTTGCCATACCCTGAATTTGTCTGACTTTAGATATATCTTATAGAGTTTTGTTATCTTGTGCGCCATGCACAAGATAAGAGACAATGTTTAGAATCGGAGAAAGTAAACAACAAGAGAGATAGTGTTAAAATGAGTGAATTCTTTCTCCAATGCTAATCATTGGCTTTTTACCTTGGTGCATCGGTGCACAAGATAACAAAAACCCAACAAGAAATTACAATCTCTAAATCATTGGCTTTCTCCAATGCTGATCATTGCTTGTACTGATGTTCAATCACCATGAAATATCACCATTTGGTTCGCATTCGGCACTCATTGTAAAATAAAGATAGAGATGTAAATTACAGTTACAAGCTTGCAGGAGCAAAACATAACTACTCCTAAACTCAAACTTCTAGCCTAGATTAGATTACAAAATAAGGAAACCTAATATCCTATGTAACCCAAGGAAATCATATGTCAATCAAGCTGTGTACAATATACGTGGAAAAAAAAACATATTATGGTATACCTTATCATGTGTCAAGTTAATCAGTAAGCAAAAAGATCCCGAAAAACAGACCATTTGACAAACATATTTTAAGCTGATTTTAAAATAGATCCTGATTCAAGTTCTAACTATTTCACATCAATTTAAGTAGCCCACATTAAATCATGGTAAACAAACATATTAGGGTAAACCTAATTAAAAAGGGAAAACCCTTGCATATAATCACAAGAACGCAAAAATGCAATCACACCATCTAATACACATCCGGAAACTCAATTTTGCAAACATCACTTCAGACTGAAAGCTAACGAATCTCTACTCATTTCAAGATAAACCTAGATTCTTCCAAACCCCAAAACTCAAAACCAATACAAAAAACTCTAACTTCACAAACCATTTCATGCCCATTAACATCATTTGATTAGTATTTCCAACCCAAATCAATCGAAAAAGACAACAAGTACAAAAGAACATACATCAAAAAAAATATGCTTACAAGATGAAGATCTAGGGTACCAGATCGAGATACAGAATGTTTGATGAGTAGATTAGAGTTTTTTCTCTGTTAATTACTTCCCACCTTTCAGCGACCTCGTTTAGGGTTTCTGGAGTCCGCTTTTTCTCTCTATCTCTCCTCTTTGGCTAGACATAAGGGTTTTGTAGGGTTTGTGAAGATGACCTAAAATCATCTAACGGCTGTTACTGAATACATAGAATCGGGCCGTTCATTTTGCGGACTCTCTTATTGGCACCCTCAAAATTCGTTTCACGGGGGCCTTGCAGTGCAGACATGTAGGCTCATTTCTTGTTAACCGCCGTCTATGGCACCTTGGAAATTCATTTCATAGGGAACCACAAGACTCGTGACTTCTTACGAATCCTTCTCTCTTATTGTACGATTCCTTGAACCAGGGACGGGCTAGCAAAGGGCTAACCCGGAGCCCGTCCTTGATTTGCTAAACCGCCTTATTTTTTTGTACTAGCCCACCACTGAATTTGAGTTAGTCTCGCACTTAACAATTGATATGTGTGAGTGGGAGTTAATAATGGATACGTGTATGCGGACTGACGAAGTCGGAACTCGGAAGAGACTTATATTCCTTGGTCGGAGAGTTTAGGTTCAAACTTCTATTTTAATAGTATTGAACTTCAAGGATTTGATTTAAACTTCATCAATTTAAAGTTTGTGAAAGATTGCAGCTCAATTAGAAATTCAACTGTCAAGGTACTTATACATTGTGATTTTTATTCTAGTTTGTCAATCTAGGGTAGTTATGTTGTTGGTAAGATTGGAGATATTCTTTTTAAGAAATTTAAGGCTCTGATTTTGTTATGCATTCTTGTAGTTCAAAAGGGTTCTCATACTCATGGTTAAAGCATTTGAGTACTAGATCCCAATCAATATTTGATTACAAGACTCGCATATTGGTTTTACGTGCTTGATTGTTTTTCCTAGTTCTAAAATCTATTGACCACTATCACCACTCGGACATCATTTTCACTTTTCTGGTTCTTATCTTGGCTAGTTGCAAACGTATTATGCCTTTACATTGAGGTCATTTTCCTACATTTGCTAGGATTGGTCAATGGCCATAAAAAAATTCAGCTAAGCGGTTCGCAGTTACTTGAAGAAAAAAAATCTATCTTTTAATTGCACTTGGAGGATTATGCTTACAGCACCAAGCATTATTGACCTCAGCATATTGGGATCTAGTACTCTAATGCTTTAACCAAGAGTTAAATGTTCAAAGATAGACCAAATTTAAGTAGTTGGAAGTACTTGCAAATTTCGGTTAAGATAAACGTGATGTCTACTTCTTTTATGTGTCCTGAACAATTCACTAATACAACACTTCTACAAAGGTGTTTATTGAATTTGTTTTTCTGCAAAGAATTTTGTGATATTTCGGACTGTTATTTAGGAATAACAACAGAACTCACCACTCATTAAATGGATGATGAATACGGTATCGTTTCGTATGAAAATTTTAAGAAAATCACTATGGGGCATTTACATTTTTTTGTTGGTGTTTTGGGTTTTAGTATTTGGTATTTTATTGACAAGTGGTAATGTTTAATTTCACGTCTCTAATAATTCTATTCAGTTACAATGTCACTCTCACCATCTACTTAGTCCAACAACTAAGAAATTAAAAACGATAGAGTCACTTTACTAGTAAGGAAGGGGTGATAAATCAAGAGGACTATTTCCTTCTACTGACAGCGTTGATATTCATACATCATCACACCATGAACTTTGTTTCTTGTCGGCGACAAAAGCCATCATATGCTCCTTTCTACTTGACTACTAATGCAATCTTAATAGGATATAACTTTTGCTACAAAGTAAATGGAAATTTGGTTGCTAATGGTTTTTGATAATTTTGAAACTATCCCGTTGGAATTTTGTAAAGTTTTTTGTGATTCATGTTGAAGCCTTGTAGGTGAGGTGATATTTATAGTCCACTGGTTGTTATAAAGCTTAGGAGATTAGGATTTAGTTTTTGGACACGTGATATATTTGCATCAAAACAAGAATAAGGTACTACTTTAGAACTTGTTTTGTAGAAACATTCAATGTCTTGTAGAACCAAAAAAAAAAAAAATTTCATAAGTTTTGCCCTACCCTACACTAATTCCTGGGTTCGTTCTTGATTCCTTCTCTCTCTCCCTCACCTGATTTCTCCTCCGGCTTTTTTCTTTCGTTGCTCGTCATAGCGTCCTAACGGCTAATTTTGGTCGGATAATTACCGGATTTTTTCTATGTCTTTTCATCCCCTTCTTTTTATTGTTCATGAATCCTCACTAATCTCTCTTGGTTCGCTCTAATCTCTGCGATTCCTTTCATCCAGTATGGAAGGCTTCTCAAATATCACAGACACAAATGGTCTAACCAAAATCATCGAAATCAATGATACTATGGAACAAAAAAAAAAATCACAATCATCACCTTTTATGCAATTGTATCAACATAACTAATAAAGAACCTCAATGGCGTCTGTGACAAGAATAACATGCAACATAACTTCAATCGCCACAATCATGTGGAACACTAAACAAAGAACAAAACTACTACAAATATCAATCACAACCTATTTGGAAAACTTACTCACAAGTCACAAATCCCTTTCCAAGTTCTCTCGAGAGCTCTCATTCTCAAGCTCAATCTAAAAAAATTGCATAAAATTGCGTCCATACATGTCATCTCATCATCTTCACCAACCCCCTCCCTCCCCCACCACACACACACACACACACATAACCACAACCCCACCAAGAATCCCTTCACTAACACCACCATGCCCCAAACAAAGGAAGACCTAAATTCCACCAAACCACGTAAAACAACTTTCCCAAAAACCCAATTTTTTGACCATTTACAATTTAAATGCCTTTTGGTTCATGTCTTAATCTTCCCAAAGTGGGATCTTAAAATCCTTTCTACTCTTAATAACCTGAGCCATTATCTTTTCCCAACCATTCTCATCTTAAGCCCAATTTAAAGCTAAATCTTACTCTGCCTTGTGAATTCTTCCAATCTTTGACAACACTAGCAGTTGTACCTCTCCTTCCTTAAGGAAACTTTATCTCGGGTGTAACTGTAACTCTCAATTCTTCTCGGTTTTAATAAATCCAATATGCACCATGAATGTTAATCCCTCTAACTTTCATCTTAGTATTCTTATTCATACTAGCTAGTCAAACCAATTTCATATTTGTCTCATCCTGGACTAGTAATATGGATTACAAAAATAATGTTATAATCATGATCATTCCGGTCATTCAACATCATTGAAATTATATTAAAATTCAGTGCCTAACATTCATAAACATTCCACTACCTTTGCAATTCACAAAAATAACCAAAAAGTGAAATTGTCCGAAAATATTGTAGTTTTTTGGTTAGCATTCCTTTCATCTCTCAAAGATCAGACTTGTATTTTACTGTTTAGATAAAATTGGGTATGTTTGGACCAACACTTCGCATCCTATGGCGTTCCCGAATAGCTTGTCTACTGGTTGGACGAACAGGAAGGTAGGCTGGTCCATTTATATTTCTTGTAGGTGCAAGTCCTACTTAGTGCTGCTACTGGTGGCATCGGTCCTTCAGTGACTCAGTGCCGGGTCCCATGTGTGGTTGCACCGCACCGAACCAAGCACGTGGATTCATCTCTCCATAACCTGCATTTGCCACTACGGCTACCTTAGATGCAATTCGGCCAACTAATGGGCACAACATATCAAGTTGTGGAAATACAATTTCTTGAGGAGGAATAGGGATTGCAACGTTCCTTCGAAACTCAACTCTAACATGTGCTAGCATAATATTAGCAAAGAACCCTTGATGTACCCCTCCAGTGACAACATAACGATCTCCAACAAGCACAACACCCTCATTTACCACATATCGACCAATATGTGGATGAGTAGCATACACAACCCAACCTTCACTTGCACTCCATGCATGCCCTATAGTTCATGACTCACATAAACTGGTGTAGGTCTATCTTCATTGCTCTCATAAAGGATGGTTTCTTCATCATTGTTGGTACCACTGCCACTTCAAGCCTCATGCACACTATTATGAAAAACTACCCTTCTCATGCTACCACCACTACTACTTCCTCCCTCTTCATAAACACTATCCTAAAACAACCTTTATATTGGTCTAATTCCGCATGATGCCGCAAAACCTCATAACATACCCATTAGCCAATGATCAATTTCATGCTTTACTATACTACACAATATTTAGTGTAGAAAATCAAATTACCCGAGTTGGAGTTGGTATGTTGGATATTTGTTGTACCATAACCGTTCCCCTTCCTGGTGGGATATGATCATACATCTAATCCATCTTTACCCTTCAATTATAGCGCAAATTCTCACAGTATCAGTTGAAATTACGGGTAAAATTGAATGCCTCTCGTCCATTTGGGAATGCAATTCCATAGGGCAAACTGGAGATGAGATAATTGGGTTTGTGCCAACTCAATGTATGCTCCTCCAAAATCTCTCGTGTTTCCCTAAACAATCTCATCCTCACTATATAACACTCGAGGCATTCTTTCTTGATCTTTCGATAGAAAGAAATCTCTCTCTATGGTTTTTCTAAGAAGATGATGAATAAGAAAATGAAGAGTTGGCTTTCCAAAATGAATTTTATATTCATAGGAAGAGTAATAGACTCTACTTTTCTACCTTCAAGAGTAATTGTCCCTTTTTACTCTTGCAATCTCTCTCTATACGACACACTAATCAGACGCAATTTCTTTCAGTCGCGTCCTTAGACTGCAAAGGCCGTCATTACACCTATAATACATATTTAAAAATTTGCATTAAGCGGTATGCACCACTTGGCATGACTAAGCACCATGAGACATGCAACCCAACCTTCTCTGATTGTACTCATACTGCTGGCATGTACCAAATCCCATTAACTATGTGATTTTGCGTAATGGGCTTCTACACACTACACCATATTTGGCGTTTAGTAACTAAAATTAGTAACGGAAATGTGGCCGTTACTAATTAAGTGAACTACCATTTTCGGCCATTAAAATTTGGTGACGGCGAAATTTCATTCACGAAGTTTATACCAATTGTGAATCGCTGTGCTTCTCGCTTTCTACTAGTAACTAGTGTACTTAAATCATGTGAAATGAGCGTGCGCAGGTAACACTATCTAGTTTTATTACGCCCAAATTTAGAATCGCCGAGAGTACTAGATATTTTTCCACCCTATACATGTAGCTTATCTAATCCCAAGTCCCCCCAAAATTTTCTTTTCCTCTTAGTTCTTCAACGAGCAGGGGAAAAAAGCCATCTTTTCTTCTCTTCCTTCCTCTTCGCTCGAGCACCACCATCACCATCTCAACAGTTACATCTGAAGAAAAAATCGTTTTAAACGACCTAAAAGATAAGTTTAATCTTTCATAATCTTCGTATTTGATCTACAATTTCTAAGTCTTCGACTTGAAATCGATTTTAGAAAAGATTTTAGGGTTAAAACCCAAATCTACGCTTTTATCTAATTTGTCTAAAAATTCTCGATCAAGATATGATCGAGTTTAGATCCGTATTCTCCTCATCTCAATCTTTCTAGTGAGATCAAAATCTCGAAAAATCTAATACAAAGTTTCTAGGTTTCTTGATTGAAAATCGAAATCTCTTTATCATTATTCTTGATTTAAAATTGGTCTTTAGATCAAAAATTACTCAATGTCGTTGAATCTTTATTACCCATAAAATCAATTTGATTCGAAAGTTATTGTTGCTTACTTTAACTTAATTTGTTACTTACTTTAACTTAATATTCTTTGGATGTACCTTCGGAAGTTATTGTTGTGACTTTGTGTACTCATTTGCACGGGATTCTTGCATTTCCGCATTTACTTTTCGAGTCTTCAAAGTCATGGCCGAAATCGAGGTGAAAATTGATATTCTTCTTGTTAGCTTCAAAGAAATCGATAGCACTTAAATTTGTTGATTTAGTCCACATTTTAATTATGGTGATGGTTTTGTGAAACAATCGAGGAATGTGTCCAACAAATTAGGATCTCGATCTAAAAAGAAACAAAAAACGGCTAGTGTAATTTATTGAACATAGAGATAATGTAAAGAAGAAGGAAGAGAGGATTTTGTAAGTGTTTAATATTAGCGAGCGGTGTTCACTTGACTGAAATTTTGTATGAGCGAACTATTAGCTCTTACTCTAAATTTGACTTATAACTCTTGATCATAGGATGAACAGTGGAGGCCTTGGCTGCACTGAATCATCGAGACCAAGTATAACGAAATGAAGGTAGTTCTAAATCTTGGTACACTAGTTTTTGTTTTCCTCTGAGAAACATGGTTTTTTCAAGTACTAAATGGAACTTCGATTGATTATCTAGAGTGAGATGAGACAATTTGACGACAATGATTCACCACTTCTAAGCAATGAGTAAATAATCTCTTAGATTTCCTATTTGCTACTTTTTAAGAGTCGAAACCTTCTATATATTTTCTTTCTGGGCATATTGATCTATTTTCTTTACATGATTTTCCAATTAGTCTATATAGCAGTAGGCATGCTGATCCGTTTATGTATGTTAACGCTGGCAGAAAACATAATTGAGGTCTCCCATGCAGCAGCAAATAGATGGACACTTGGACAGGTTTCTATTTTGCTTTTCTATTTGTTTTTTTTTTTTTTTTTATCACCCTAGATTGTGGTTATCCAGATATGAATGCCCATGAACTATTTGCTTGGTTAACTCTTTCTCGGATAACATTTTCATAATTCCGCATAATGTTCCAAGACTTTTCCTCGAGTCCAAAGAGCAGGTCGAACACCTTTATATGAAGGTAACTTTTTCCTCAAATACTTGAGTTAGAATATTATTTTACTCCCTTGCCAAGATACACTGTCATATATCTCTGCAGGTAATTGCACAGCCTTATTTCAATCTGCAAGGAGTTAACATTGTCCTCTATAACTATCAGTATCAAGTTTTCTGTCATTTTGTCTTTTTATTTTCTTTCAAGATGTGAGTTTTATCAAATGGGTTTCGCTTATCCGGAATCAAAATCAAAATTATGCATCCGATTTTTTTGTTGTTGAAGGAGTAGATGAATAAGAGGCGACTATGTACTCATATTGGACTTACTATTGATAGTTATGCATAAGCATTCTTCTTTGGTCCAGGACTATTTGCTAGGATTCACATTTAAATGACTGTCTTAATAATCTGAAATTTGCGTTTCATGAAGTGTTGGTTTCCTGCATAAGCTACTTTCGATCAAATCATGTGCACTATAATGAGCCATAGGATCCGGGAGAGGGCTGTTGCTATTGAAAAGGTACAAACATGTCCTGGACTTATTCTTCTCCAACTCTTACTTTCCTCTTTTCATTTATTGCATTTGTTGAATTGTTACGCATGAGTTTTCCTTGAATCACCTCTTTTGTATCTCTTGCACTTTTGGTGCCTTAGTGAGTTATCCAACTATTTCAAGTGTGGATGTTCTTATGGCAATTATGTAAGCACAACCCCGTGACATTTTAAGTAATATTATTGCAGTTTATTTCAAGTACGATAGCTTTGTGCATTTATTCCCTATCATCAACTGAATTTCCTTATGCGTATTACACAAATTGATAATCGTGAACCTATGATTTACGTTCTAGCTAACTGTATCAATTGGTGATGTTCAGGATATATGAAGATCGCTTTATTTTCTCGCTACCAGACTAAATTTGGTATAAATTTAACTTAACTTAAACCGACTCATCCAAACTTGAGCATCTATTATACGACAATGAGTCGGTTTAAGTTAAGTTAAAATGGTATTCATACATGGAGCATCATTCTTCCCCATATAACGTGGTCTTGTAAATCTTTTTCATGTGTAGGCAGGTGCTGATGCAAATGGACTAGATGGAGTCAAAGCTCTGCCACTTGCACCAAGTGGGGGTAGTGATACATGTATCATGCTACTCGTTGAAGCCGGTTCAAGATTACGGCAATGACCGAGAGCTGGAACAAAGAAACAGATGCATTCATTTTCAACCTCTTATCTCTAAACTGGTTGAGGTCGATTCACAAAGTGATGCTGGTACACCACTCATTTGGGATGATGGTCATGACAACTTACTACTTATTGATGATTTCCACCACTCATTGGGTTCTTTGGTCATGGACAACCTCCGCTTTATTGATGATTTCCATTCACTAATGAAACAACTGGGATTCCAAAGGATCATGCTTAGATGTATGGACATTGATGGATGGACAAGTACTTCATGTATTTGTCTTTCGCATTCCATTTTATTTCATTTTTGTATTGAAGACATAGAATGTTAGACTTTATTATTGTTTAAACATTGACATTATCCAAATGACGATTTTGTAGTCTCATAGTTCTTGTAGTGTTTTTCTTATTCGTAATATGGAAAAATTTTATAACTTAGAATGCAACTATTTCTTTGTCATTTTTCTAGAATCGGGTCCGGTTAAAATTGAGTAGTTGCGGGGAAAAAAATGGGGGAACCGATTTTGACTAGGTCAATGAAGACCGGTAGATTTTTTTTGGGTTGCAAAATGTAGTAACGAGCGAGAATCACATTACTAAATTTTTACCACAGAAATAGAGTCGGTCTTCTCTTGACCTAGTCAAGATTTTGCAACTATGGTAAAAATTTAGTAACGGTTGGGAATCATTACTTAACTAAAATATTAGTAAATGTAGACAGGTTTCGATTACTTAAAATCATTATAACCCCAAATTAGTAACTACAACATGTTGGTTACGAAAATTTGTTACACCTCTTTTGCAACGGCTTAGGTCAGTTACAACCCAATTTAGTGACTGAAATAAGGAGTTACTAAACGCGAAATATGGTGTAGTGACATTTCGGGTACACTAACAACCCGAAACCCAACTCCATCAGGGTTAGTCAACAAAATGGTCTCGAGTCTAAGGTACGTACTTTACATATGTCATTACAATTTAAAATTCTTGACCAAACCACACTCTCTATCAATGACATGCATGTATGTGAGTTAGTCATGTCTATATCACTAACTAAGTTACACGGATACGATATTTTGTGGAAATTGAATTATTGTCCCTCATTCCGATAGGCCTTCACAAATATCCCTAAGCGTCTTTACAAATATCACGATGGCATAATTGAATTTTTATAAAAACCTAATATCCCTAATTCCTTATTTAGCCTTTCTATCTAGTTCTTATTCTCTTCGTTCTTCTTCACTTCTCATGACAGAGAATAAAAAATCGTATCGCCTCCCACCACCATCCTCTCCTAACGATACCACCGCTACCATCTTCAATCGTCGCCACCACCATTCCAACATCACCGGCCCACTAACACCTTATATACTTCCATTAAATCCACCACCACAACCTAAACAGTCGATTTAGATTTAACAAGTGATTGAAGATGGTGGCGGTGGATATAGGTTTGATATGGTTTTGAGTGTCTTTATTTGTAGATAATATTGGAAAAGAAGATGATGAAGTTCGGTGGCGTTTACAAAGGATTTGAACAAGAAATCAGAGAAAGAGTTCTAGCGCTCACTCTGATTGGGAAGAAATTGATGGTGGTTTGTGATTGATTAGGTTTTAACGGGGAAGAGGTTTATAAAATTGAAGGATGGGTTTTGGTTTATTTTGAGATTCAAAAGGAATTGATTTCGTTTGTGGAAGTTAGTTAGATGATTATAGATTTGAAGTGGTTTTGTTGTTTGAAGATTGGATGGATTTGATTGTAGTTGTCTGGTGGTGATGAAGTGGCAAGACCAGGTTATTTGCTGCCATGATGAATATTGCTGGTGATGAACACCAGGAGATGTGTGTTGGAAGTGAGAAGTAAATGGATAGACATCGGTTTTTATGTATCAACTACGGTTGTTGATCCAATTTATGGGATCAACTCTTGTTGTTAACCCAATTTTTTATGGGATCAACTATTGTTGTTGATCCATCTATGGGATCAACTCGTTGTTGACCTAATTTTTTATGGGATCAACTACTGTTGTTGATCCTTTCAACTCCTATTGTTGACAACATTTCTTGGATAATTATAATCATGCTTGTGGTTTAAATGATGTAAATTTCTTCCAATGTTGAGCTTGTGGTGCAATGGTAGCATGGTGACTCCATGTCGAGATGATGCGTGTTCGACTCACGCCAAGTTCACTCTATTTACATGGATCAACTTTCATTGTTGATCCAATTTAGGGATCAACTACCATTGTTGATCCCCTAAATTGGATCAACTTCTACTATTGATCCTTTTTTTTGTGGATCAACTACCATTGTTGATCCCCTAAATTGGATCAACTTCTACTGTTGGTTCTATTTTTTTGGATCAACTAGTGTTGTTGATACAAAAATATCTGAAATAGTGGTGGTGGTGGCGGCGGAGGCGGCGGCGGTGGTGGCGCTGGATTAGTGGTAGTGGCGGCGACGGACTAGTGGTGGTGGGGACCAGTGGTGGGTAATGGTGCTGTTGAACGGTGGTGGTGGAATATTAGTGGTGGTGGCGGTTGGTAGGTGGTGGTTGTTGAACGGTGGTGGTGGAATGGTAGTTGAATGATAGTGGTGGTGGTGGTGGTGGTGGTGGTGGTGGTGAAGTGGTAGAGGAAGAAATTTGTTCCATTTTGAAATAAAGAAAATATTATATGGGTTAGGGTATTAAGGTAATCTAATTTTAAATGAATAAGATTATTAAAAAGTAGGGACATATTTATTGTT
The DNA here is from genome assembly GCA_023531295.1 of Papaver armeniacum. Lineage (NCBI taxonomy): Eukaryota > Viridiplantae > Streptophyta > Magnoliopsida > Ranunculales > Papaveraceae > Papaver > Papaver armeniacum. The sequence continues at coordinate 13,667 of JAJJWW010004753.1, forward strand.
GTATGAGGATATATTTATTGGGTGTCAAAAGTAAGGACATATAATAAATGGGAAAATCGGTGATCGATTTCTTGTTTTCAAACCCGATTTTGTGATGATTTTCATGTGTTCTTGACTGATTTTGATCAAATAATGTTGTTTAATGGTTCACTTTTCAAGAAAATTTTGCAGGAAAGTTTGATGTTCTTGTACTCCTAGCTTTTGTCTGACGTCCAGTACTATCTTCTCATTTTGTGGTTTTTGATTTAACATATTTTAAATCCAGTAATTCATCTGATTTTCTAGCTTTTTTTCTCCTTTTCTTCTGTTATGGATCTCTAATTTTTTGCAGGTTCCTCTAGAGTTGCAATGGATTCCTTCCTATATTGGAGCTTTGTGCTAAGCATTTGCTTGATTCTCAAGACTATATTGTCATCAATGGCATTTTGCCTACTACGGGTTCTACCTACATTGCTATATTGCAAAACCAAAATATGTCACCCCTGAGTTTTTCTCAATATGAGAACCTTCATTATCCCTCAAATCAATTTTTGATGCCATGAAGAACCCGACTGTCCGATCCCCGATTACCGCAACCGATCCTTTAGAAAAATTCAAAACAAAAATTTCCCTATTCTCCCCGTGATTTTAGGATCAATAATTATTTTCGGATCTCATGCGGATTTGATCGCTGGAACGGAGTCTTTCATCTTCCTTACTCAGTATACTTCTCACCGTTCTTTAGGAAACAAAATATTAGATTCTTCTTATCTTTAGCAACAAACCAACTTATAAATAAAGGAAAAAGCCATAGAAAAGTCACCATAATATCAAATCAAAACCCTAGCAAAAACATCTTCATCGCAACAATGGAAGCTGCAAATAACAATTCTGCTAGCAATAGAAATCTTCACACTATCACTGAAAAAATGAAAAATACGTCCATCAGAGGTAAAAGATGCGCTATAGGTTCTGCGGTAAACATCAATAATGCTGCTACCGCTTGGACTAGTAGTTTGATAGGTAAACTTATCACTAAGAATGATGATATTGAAGTTTCTGATATTAAAGAAGAGTTAAATGTTCTTTGGAAAAACTACAAGAAGAGAGAGATGAAGACTGTTGGCAAATACCTGTTTGTGTTTAAGTTCAATTCCGAGAATGATATGAAGGATGTTATCAAGAAATCACCATGGAATGTACAAAGATGTTTACTTGCCCTCCAGGAATATTCGACTGCCACTGCATACGCAGATTATGTCTTTAGAAAACAAGCCTGGAGTGTTCAATTCAAAGGCTTATTGCTTGAACATCACCATGAAGCAGTAGTTAATGAAGCTATAGAAGACTTGGGTAAAAAAATATCAACAGTGCCATCCAATTGCAGGCCACGTTCAGGCAATATGATAACTTGGCTCGTGTGGAAATTGATCTCTGAACCACTTAAACGTGGAGAATGGTGGAACTCGAATCATGAGAACAGTATGGATTAGATATCATTGGCAAAGCAACCCCATAGCATGTGTAATGATTGCTACATAATTGATCATGATGATAATATCCAGTAAAGAGCTTCTTTGAGTTGCTTCGTGAAAGGGCCATGACTATAGAAGAGTATGAAGAGTACCAAGCTATGAAGGCTATGAGGAATATTTCAAATAATCCTGAAAATGATGTTAATAACGTTGCGCATGAAGAAGAATCAATGCCTGATGCTGAAGAAGAAAGAATAACTAAGAGAGCAAGAAACCAAGAAGTGCATAATAATGGATCAAATCCATCTATTCAAGGAGAGTCTTAGCTGGTCATGGTGGGGCTACAAATGATAATACTACAAACTCAGTTAAGGGGATTATAACTAGGATGGAAACCGGAGAAAATGATATGCATTGCACAGCACAAAGCGGAATCCCGAGCATCATCCGGAGGAAAATGCAACCGAGGTATTTTACTATTACCCAAAATTTTACTTTCTTAATAGTGTCTTTAACCCTTATTGTCACTTTCATACTCTTGATTGTCCGCATATCCAAACCTTTTATTTTCTATTTGTAATATTTTTCATATTAGAAGCATGAGAGTCTTAAATGGAATTGCAGGGTTTTGCTAAATAAAACTACTAGAGATCACCTCAGAGACCTCCTTAGTAGATATAATCCTGATGTTATATTTATATCTGAAGCAAAGATAAGTGAAGATAAAATGAAAAAATTAATAAAACAGTTTAGATTTCCCAATCATAAACTCATATCATCTAGAGGGCTAGTGGGTGGGTGATTCTTCTATGGAAAGATGGATTCCATTTTAATGTTGTTAATGCAGATTCCTGGATAATCAACTGTCTAGTAAAAGATGATCCTTCAAAGCCAGAATGGCTACTTACTTGTATGTATGGTTCTTCTTATCCTCAACATAAAGAGAAGCAGTGGACTTATATAAAAGAACTGAGTCAAACAATTACTCAACCATGGGTAGTAATGGGTGACTTAAATCTGATTTTCAATAATGAAGGGAGAAATTATGTGAATGGCAGTCTTTATTCCTCTTCTGGTTCTGGTCATACTTCTCATCAGAGGCTTTCTTCTACTGGTATTCATCATACTTCACAGGATTTGGTTTCCTCTTCAAGGGATTCTCCTTTCATAAATCTAATATATGAAGCTGGTTTGGAAGACTTGGGTTATACTGGCAGATCCTTTACTTGGTCAAGTAATGTTCATGGTACTGGCATCAGAAGATCAAGAATTGATAGAGCTATAGTCAACAATGAGTGGTTCATATCCTTCCCAGACTCGAAAATACTGCATTTACCACAATTGGGTTCTGATCACTGCCCAATTATGCTAGACATATCTCCACTGCACGGTGACAGGAAGAAGAATTGGAAATACTTCCAGTGTTATGAAAATGATGATACCTTGAAAAATGAAATTATAACAGCATGGGATCAACCAGTAAATGGCTCACATGGTTTCAGACTTTCAAGGAGATTGATTAATGCTAGAAAATACATATCAAAGTGGAATAGAGAGAAATATGGTGACATTCAGAGCAACATATACCTTCTTCATCAGCAACTAGAGGCCTTACAACAAAGCAGTCAACATTCAGACAATAATGCTGAAGTTTTACAGGTGGAAAACCAAATAGAACATTGGCACCAAATTCAACATGAATTTTGGGGCCAAAATCAGAGATGAATATTATCTTGGATGGATAGAAATACAAAATACCATCATGCTATTGCAAATAAAAGAAGAGCTATAAATAATATAGTAGCATTGAAGGATGAAAACGGCAATTGGTGCTCAACTAGAAAGGAGCTGGAAGAGCTGCTAACTAATCATTATAGTTCACTTCATACTTCTTCAGAACCTGAAAGAAATGAAGACATACTCAGTTGTATTCCTTCTTTAATTTCCTCTTACAGATAATTTGGAGCTAATGAAGATTCCGAAAATGATGAAATTCTCAAAGCTTTAAAAGATATGAAGCCTTGGAAAGCCCCCTGGTCCAGACGGGATTCCCACCGGGTTTTTTCAACATCATTGGGATATTGTAGGAAATGATGTCATGGAAATGGTGAAACACTTTTCCATACGTTGCAGTTATATTCTTAAAGAGCTTAAATGCCACCAATATCTCTCTCGATACCAAAAAAAAAAACAAACATTCCCATCGATTTGAGGCCTATAGCTCTATGCAATTCTTCTTACAAAATAATCTCAAAGATTTTATCAATGAGATTGAAAAGAAGGTAATGAGGAAAGTGATATCTCCACTTTGCCGCTTTATGTTCAAGGAAGACAAATAATGAGACAATATCCATCTTGCACAGGAGATTGTCCACACAATGAAGAATAAAAAGAATATCAATAAGTATCTAGCATTGAAGCTTGATATGTCTAAAGCCTTCGATAGGGTGGAATGGTCTTTCTTAAAGATGTAATCTTTGAAGTTAGGATTTTTGCCTTGATTTCTGACTTATCATGCAATGTGTTAGCACAACTCAAATCTCTATACTTCTCAATGGTCTCCATGCACACCATACTATCCAACAAGAGGGGTAAGGCAAGGTGATCCATTGTCACCTTACCTTTCATAATGATTATGGAAGCTTTTTCCAGGACAACTCATCCATTGAACAATCCAAGATGATAGAAGGTATCCAAATTGCTCCCAATGCTCCTTCTATATCTCATTTATTTTAAGCCGATGATTGCTTATTGTTCATTAATGCGGATCCGCACAATGTGAACAATCTTCTTAAAAATTATTGAAGACTTTGGAGCAGCTTTCGGTCAAATGGTGAACTTTGGTAAGTCAAGTGTTTATTATAGTGCTAATGTTCCACAAAGATTTTGTAGAATTTTATCCATGAAGATTAAAGGTCCCTAGAATGAGTTCTAATGAAAGATATCCGGGAATTCCTCTTGTCATTGGAAGAAATAAGGTTAATGCAGCTTCATTTTGGTTTGGTGGAGAGAATTAAAAACCGTCTTCACAATTGGAATAGTGAATCTATGTCTCAAAGTGCAATAAATCCCTAATGATAAAAGGCCATTACTAACACAATCCCACTATTCTATGGGATGTACAAATACCTTCGAAATTATCAAACAGATTGATACTCTGCGAGAGACAATTTTGGTGGGTTTTCAAAGAACACAAAGGCATATGCATTACTTCTTGGAAGAAACTTGGTACGCACAAACATTTTGGAGGTCAAGGATTTAGAGTTAAAATCTTAAATCAAGCTTTACTTGTTAGAGCAGTTTGGAGAATGTACTAACAGTAAGAACAATGGTTAAAGCAATGCAAGTAAAATATTTCCACTGGTACTCACATACCACTCTCAAAAATAACTGCTCTTGGAGTTGGAAGGGACTACAGAAGCATATACAGTTCGTCAAAAATCATAGTAGATGGAGACTGGGAAATGGAACTAAAATAAAGATCTGGATAGATGTATGGATTCGGTCAAATCATCCCCCGTACCAAAACAAAGTGTCACGAGATAGTGAACAATTTATCTCGGGTGAAGGAATTGTTTATTCAAGGAAGGCAGTGGAACATACCACTATTAAATCACCTGTTGATTCAGATACAGTAGACTTTAATAAGCAACATGAGAATTCTAGTGTCGTGGAGGATAGAGGCTGGTTTGGATTCTTACAAGAAATGGTATTTTCTCCTTGAAGTGACCTAAAATACTACATAAGATAGTCTAGGTAATTCTGAATATCTCGTGGAGTTGGAAACTCCAAATATAAGTCAGAAACAATTTTGGGATTAATACTTGGCCTAGAGTTAACGCCACGGTGGAAAGTTCGACCATATTACGCAACAAAACAACGGCTTTCTAGAAACTGCAGCTATATTAATAGATTATGCCCCTTATGCAATCAAGTAGATGAATCACTCCCGCACATTCTCTTCTTCTTACATTTTCAAGAGTGTGGATGCAAATTCTGGTGATGCGGTGTTGCTTCATATCCAAGATGATGTTTCTCTAGCTTTTGAAACTTGCATTTGAATCAATCTACTAATCTCCCTTCTCAAGGTGTTAACCCGCAATGCATTATGATATAGCCTGGATAATATGGAATCAAAGATGTGAGACAACTTTGAGAATACAAAAGATGATCCCATCGCCACTGCCAAGAAAGCAATAAGCTTTGCCAGTTACATGGACAAAATCAGTAGAGGGAATACAGCTACCCTTAATACAACCACACTAGTCGCTCTTCAATACCCACTTGGAATCCACCAACACATCCATATCATGCTATTAATTGTGATGCCTCTTTTGATCTTGTCTACAGGACTAATTGGTATTGCTCTTATCCTTCGTGATTTCTGAGGAAAATGGCGTGGAGGAAAATCAAAGTGCTATGCAGGAGTGAAGGATTCTGGAAAGTGCGGAATGTCTAGCTTTTACGTCTTTGTCATTAACTGAGTCTTGCATTCAACTTCACTCGCATTATTTTTGAGACTCGATCTCAAAAATAGAAGGATATATCAACAACAAAACTTCAGGGATCGCATGGGAGAATGAAGATATTCTCTCAGTCAGAAGCAATGAATAAGTTAACTACAATTCCTAATTGGGAAGTGCAATTTCATTCCTAGAACATGTAAAGTGGCCGATAAATTAGCCAAACACAGCGGGAAGAATGGTGTAACTTCAAACATGGTTTGATCATCCACCTAAACAACTAGATAAACAACTATTGTTGGATATGGGAGTTTTCCCAACTTAATAAATTTCTTTTTTTTTGCATCAAAAAAAAAAAAAA